>JAXIVJ010006570.1:0-35000 GCA_036785665.1 Chirona hameri
ATATATATATATATATATATATATATAATATATATATATATATATATCTATATATATATATATATATATATATATATATATTATATATATATAATATATATTATATATATATATATATATATATATATATATATATATATATATATATATATATATATTATATATATATATATATATAAGGCAATTGGCATAGTGATTTTACTGGAAAGGGGCAAAAGTCACAAATAGAAATGGCCATAACGGCGACATGTCACATCCCAATACGGATTTGAGGGAAGCGTCCTCTACGTTGGTGAAGGACGAGTGCCACCAGCACATGGATAAGTTGATCCTAATTAGCGTACCATGTATTGTCATCGGTGTCCTAGCATTGGCAAATTTGGTGGAAAACGACACCCTGTGTGTACTATTTTTCCACTCTTTTCCCCCAGTTTTGCAGTGCATTTTCCACTCCTTATTTCAAAATGTATTGGATAATTGGAACCCTGATACTGATTTATGGATGTAATGATAGGGACAGCCTGTGGAGGAAATACAGTTAAGAAATGGCATAGGTAATAACTAATTCTGGTGATTGAGTGGTTAATTGGGTATTTATAAAGCCAAGTACATGTTTTTTGTTGAATTTTCCACTCTATGGTTATTTTTAGCCAGAATTTTCCACTACGCACCACAGCTCCAAGGCAATCTTAGGACCCTAATTGCCATGCTTTAGCAGCATCTCAGAATAGACCAGGCCTGCGCTTAATACGACCTAACCTCAGACAGATTCTGCATCTGAATATTGCAAAAGATCTCTAAACAGCCAAGCGTATTCTATTCCTACACCAAAGAAGTGTTCAGAAAGCATGCTACAAACTACAATGTCAAGAGCATTGTGTTATGAGTATATTATACATTTGAAGTTAGTACCATCCATGCACTTCAGGAGCAATGTGAAAATATAGGGAAGGACATAACATATCAAGTAAAGTAAGAATACAATACGCACCGAAATAAATGGAATATTAACACAAACACAGAACAAGTTAGACACAGATTAATGGATATATTAGATACTAATACATTATACATTCAGGTAATAATGTAAATACATATTTATATTTTTTATAATACATAAATACATATTTATAAATACATAAATACATATTTAATATATGTATTACCTAATATATGTTTAAGTGTACAACATATTTGTCATTTCAACATTAAAACAAAATATTACCCATTAATGGTAACTTCTCGAGCAATTCAACATACAGGGATTCTAATCAAGCCAGCAACATACTGATACACGAGACATAAAGCTTTATTACAGCCCTCGATGCAAATCGATGTTTTGCTGATGCTTACCTCTGCCATCCATGGCCACGATCTTCATGCGGTCTGCTTTGGCGACGTCCTGCACTTCTTTAAACTCTACTCCGGTCAACAGCAGAGTCCACACGTTGTCACAGAACGGTAAGTGTTCAGCTTTCCGCTGGTAAAATAATACAGCGAAACCAAATGATAGATGATATTTTTTTTTAGCTTCAGACAATCTCCAAACGCAAAGCAATCAAGAACACTGAACATACAAAATAGATGCACACACAACTTAGTTAATTACACATGACACCATCAACTGAACATTTACTGACGAAACCTGGACCTAAATGACCCAAATGGCCTAAATGGCCCAAACATACATAAATGTATATGACCGAAACACAACCTAACGATTTACTGATTAGGCGACAATGGTGGTAACACTGGTAAGTCATGTAGTCAATTTTATATTTACGGCGCCGGTAAGCTTTTTAATCAACAGATGTTCATCCTCGCTCTGGGGCGCCCACAGTTGGTGGCAGGACTGGGTAGTGGGGGTATAGCACCCAGAATCAGTATAGCCGTAACCTGACATTGACATCAGTCAGCAGCCTCACACGATCGAGTCAGTACGCCACACCCATATGAAAACAGTAGCCGTGTGGCCCCGACTGTGACCACACCTCGAAGACGCATTTGCCCGTCTTAGCCACATCTCTCACGCCAGATAAATGAACTGAATGACAACCATAGACTCAAATCAGAATACAATACCACATCCCTATCGAAAGTCGTCATTACTTGTATTATGCGGAATGTTTGCAATTCCACTGTGAATATCGTCCGTTTGTAGCAATGCTTTCACAAATTTATTGTGCTATATCATGATGCCACAAGCCAGATTCAAAGGAACACACAAGGGCAACAGCAATCTCACCTTAAACGAGAGCCGTGATTTGACTCGATTGGCCAGTGCTGCACTGATGCCTTGTCAAACTGCAGCAGGACCTTCATTGCCAGAGCCGCGGCATCTGGTCATACTGGAGACAGAACAAAACAGTATACTGTTGTAAAATTTAATTTGTCCAATCTTCTGTTGATGTGCCCTGTCTAGGATGAGAGGCATGACATGGCATGAGACATATTTGTTCAGCAGAGCTTTCCCTAAAGACCCGGATCCTCAACAAAAGTTTGCACAAATCAACAGCCCAATATTCCTGTTCTCAGGAGAATTTATAATTGTATGCTTTTGAAGTGTGAAAATACTAAAGACATTTTCGCCCACCCATGTTCTGACCACAACTACCAGCCACAGGTACTTTCAGTCATTCTGTCAACAGGAGTTGGGACATGGATCTCAATCAACCACAACTTCTCAATGAGACAGAAATGGAACATGGCAAAACCACTAAGTGACTGACAATGTATAGGTTATGCAATAGGTTTATAAGAACAATGGAAGTGTGAAACCTCATGACAAATATGACACATTATGGAATGACATGTAATAGACAATATATGCAACAGAAGAAATCATAATATCATTGTCTAGTAACTGTTCAAAACAGATATAGGTACTTATAAAAACACTGATAACACTTATGTGGCAACACAAGTATGTGGCATACCTGCATAAGCTCATCAAGACTCTCCTGAAGGCAGTGGCCAATTGTTGTATTTCTGTACAGCTGGTGAGCCATTCTTGATTCTGGAACATGACAACTCATTTCAGTGACAGTATGTTGCATCATTTTCTGGGATCAGCAATACTTTCTATGACAACAATTTTATATAATTTCCAGGAACATTTCCAGCATGGAAAATTATCCTGGGTAATTATCAGTTCCAGGCAAGAATTGTGGAAAATGTCCAGAGCAGGGTTGCTTGGATATTATCCCTCTGTCATCATCAGCCACTGGTAGCGATCAGCTGTTGTTCTGACTGTTTTGAGTTTCTGTGAATGTTGGATTCTACATGGACATTAAATAGCAAAATTGTACCTGTAATCCAACTAAAATGTCATGCACTCTCCAAGTTTTTTTTTGTGTTGATTCCAAATCTGATACCCATTTGTGGGGCAAATAAACCATTGGGGTAATATGATGGGACCTGCCAAATGCCCTCAGTGGGAAGAGATGGTGCGAAGTCTAGGAGAGATGGTGGGAAACAGGGTTTTTGGATGGGAGCAGAAAAAAATGTGAAAAACTGCAGATTATGGCCTAATCTAACCTAACTAAAATATGGAAATAATTACATGATATCGGTTGATTCACACCACAAATGAGTATCATATTTAGAATCAGCACACTAAAAAAAAATGGAGTGCAAAATGTATGCATGCAATTGTAGTTGGACTCAGGGTTGTGCCTGATTACACAATTGACTCAAGTTACTCCCTTCTTGTGGGCAGCCCCTCAAAATTGATAAGGAAGGAATGCCAGGGGTCGGGATCAGATCAGTAGAGGTGCAAGATTAGAAACAGATGTTTGACAATAAATTGCTCCTTCTAAATATATCTAGCACCTACTACCGGCAGCGCTTGCCGCTCTGAAGGCACCCTGCCCAAACTGTGAGGGGTCAAGAGGGGTCAAGTTCCAGAAGTATTCACTGTCACAGACCATCAGTGACGCGACGTATCCCGGCTCCGGGTCCGTGCTCGACGTCATCGTTACCAACTGTGCAGACATGGTGGTTCGAGCAGGTGTGCGTCAGTGTGATTTTAGTGACCATCATTCCACTCATGCCCTGATGCGCATTCGCAAATGCCGCCCGACCCCCGTTGTAGTGCAAACCCGTAGTTGGAAATCCATTGATATGGACAGGTTCCGTGCCCGGCTCGGTGGCGTGGACTGGTCCCCAGTTTTCGTCACTGATAATGTGCAGCGGCAGTGACTTTTTGATCGACCAACTTACAGCCGTACTGGACGAGCTGGCCCCGGTCCGAAGAGTCCGCATTCGTAACCCCCACCCGCCACCCGTCTCCGAGGGGACCCGGCGAATCATGGCGGAGCGGCGCGCGGCCCTACGGCAGGGAGACCGCGCGCGGTACAAGGAGCTTAACCGGCTGACCCGCTCGGCTATTCAGCGCGACTCACGAGACAACATTAGACAGCGAATAGCTGAGACGGGCCCAGGTTCCATGTACCGCTGCGTGCGTCCCATCATCGCCAGCAAGAGGAGCGCCCAGACAACTACTCCCGACATCGACCCTGACACACTCAACCGATACTTCGCGGAGATCGGCACCAAGCCAGCCGCAGCCGTTGCCGCGGGAAAACCGGCCGCTGCTGCGGAACTGCCGATCCGCCTACCTCGGGTGGGGTCGGACGGGTTCGCTGTCCGGCCGGTGACCGGCGCCGAGCTACAGGACACGGTGGCCAGAATGAACAGTAGTGGAGCGTGCGGTGATGACGGACTGTCCATGGCGTTCTTTAAAAAGTGTTGTAGTGCTATCTGGCATGTCGTTTTATGCATTGTGAACACCAGTCTAGCCACCAGCGTTGTACCAGATTCGTGGAAAGTCGCGGTTGTTCAGCCCATATACAAGTCATCGGGCTCCATCAGAGACCCTGCTAACTTCAGACCAATCTCACTCGTCCCTTGCTTGGCCAAAATAGTAGAACGTATTGTCCACAAGCAGCTGTATGCCTACTTCGATACAAACCATCTGTTCTCGTGCACACAACACGGCTTCCGACGCTTCCACTCTACCGAGACAGCACTGATAAATGTCACAGACCGGGTGCTTCAGGGCATGGATCACGGCGAAATTTCTCTCCTTGTGCTGTTAGATTTAAGTAAATGCTTCGATGTTGTCAGCCACTCAAAACTGATCCAAAAACTAGAACTCTATGGCGTAGATAGCTCCTGGTTCACAAGCTACCTTTCAGACCACTACCAGCATGTCAGATTTAGCACTCCTGATGGACGCCAGCGTTCGTCCAAGGCGGTTAGAAACCCAATCGGAGTTTATCAGGGCACATCGCTAGGACCCCTTTTGTACAACATCTTCTCCAACGACCTTAGCCTGTTTATCGATGACAATGTTAGAATCACCCAGTATGCCGACGATACGCAAATTCTCGTTACCGGACATAAACGTGACATTGCCGATCTCATTCAGCGCATGGAGTCGACCCTGTGTACTTTGTTCCAGTGGTTCACCCAAAATCAAATGAAAGTCAATTCTAGCAAGACCCAACTGATCGTTTTTGGCACTCGTCAAATGCTCCAGGACCTCCCAAAAACTTCCATCTCTGTAAACGGTGTGACTGTAGAAGAGATACCGCGTGTTAAAAACCTAGGGATAGTGATGGATCGGTATTTGTCTTTCGAACCTCATATCAACCAACTGGCAGCAAAGTGCACTGGACTGTTGATTGGTCTCAGCCACGCGAAGCATTGCATCCCTCATGATGTGCTACCGACAATAGTGAACGGACTGGTGATTGCACTGATTCGCTACAGTATCACTGTATACGGAAACGGTACCGCACAAGCAGTGACGCACATACAAAAACTGCTCAACTTCTGTGCGCGAGTAGTATCAGGACGGCGCAAGTGTGATCACGTACGTGACGTATTACATGAGTTAAACTGGTTACCTGCTCAGGACCTCGTTATGTACCGCACACTATGTTTACTTAAAGTCATCATGACTCAGGGACAGCCGAGTGACCTTGCGCGCCACTTCCACACCGTTCAAAGTGTGAGGCAAAGATCGACCAGACAGGATGATCTACTGTCCATGCCTCGCATCAGAACCGAGTCAGGGAGGCGGCGGTTTGTTTATCGAGCCGCCCGAGCGTACAACGGCCTGCCGTCCGACACTAGGGAGACTAGTGTTGCGGTGTTCCAGAGGAGGATCACTGAACAGCTGGGTCTGGCACGGCGGCTATAGAGCGAAATTTTTACATGTGTTTTATGTGCGAAGTGTGTGAATGCTGTTTTCTCCTGATGTATCCATGTCATTAACGCGAGCACATGAAAAGCCAGCACATAGCTGGATGGGCTTGAAATATATTATTATTATAAGTACAAAATGGTGATAACTTCAATTGCATCATTGAGCACAACCCTGGTTGGACTCCAGCTAAAATAACACCAATTATATTGTGTTCATGATTTACTTATACCAATTTCATGCCTGGTTTGAGACAAATGTGATTTTAAGTGCCAAAGAAACTGAAAGATAATTTATGTAAATCATGAAAGATGCTGAATGCTCTGAAGTGCAGTAATTATCTAAAAAAGAATTCTAACTAGATAGCTGTTGAATGCACAAATGGAAAATAAACAGCAATAGTCATGTAACGGAGAATATCCAAAGGAAAATATTATTCAGATAGGTACCAAACATACGCTTTGACTTGGGTCACAGCCACAGGGAACCGAGCATGGCACGTTGACTTGAGCACAAGACAATCAGACGCTCTCGAAAGAAACTAAGTTAAATAGAAGACAATCATTGATAGTGGAGACAACCAACAATGTCACAAAGCGCATACCTCTTTTATAACCGGATGAAGACTGATATTCAAATTGAGATTGGGGATCTTCCACACAACAACCCAACAGAGTATAAATAAATCAGCAAGTATCAACCAAAACCAAAACCGGTGAGTAATTCACTGGCAGCGGCTAGAGTGACGGCCAAGGTAACTTAATAACGGCGGCAGGTGGCGGCGGCAGTGCTCCCATGGATAAACAGCTGCCTTTGCTGCTCTTTGAACGTGTGTATACGCACTTCGTCCGTGCGTCAACCAATGATATCAAAGTACGAGCAGAAAATTTGAGCTGTGATTGGTTGACGCAATTTTCAGTAAAAAGTCAATCATTCAGAAATGAAGCACCTGCGCCGTTATATGTCCTTAATTTAATGAATGCGCGGTGTGTTATTTTTTCCAGGGGGTGTCATCCCGGGATTCCCCATGTATTGGCTGCCGAGCAGCTAAGCATTAGCGATGACGTCACTGGTGCTTTGGTCCGGTCGTGGCCAGCCCCGTCGCCGCAGCTGCGCTTTCGAGCGTTTTGCGGTCTTTTGACGGGTATTGACGAGAACGGCAATTTGAAGTCGTCGCCGTTAGATAAGTAGTTAATATTATAAGGCTTTATTTGATTTTTTTAAAGTATATCTTGAAAATTAAGCCAAAACAATGCCATTTGCAACTTTCCAGGTACTGCCAGCCAGACCTGGGCAGCGAACGGCCGTCTCTCCCCTCAGCCGGACAGGGGGAGCGTACGGCCGTCTCACCCCTCAGCAGGACCGGGGCAGCGTACGGTCGTCTCACCCTCTGCCACCCCGGTGCAGCATATGGCTGTCTCGCCCCTCAACCAGACCTGGGCAGCGTGTAGCCGTCTCGCCGCTCAGCCGGACCGGTGCAGCGTATAGCCGTTTCACCCCTCAGTCAGACCGGTGCAGTGCATGGCCGTATCTCCCTTCAGCCAGACCGGGGCAGCGTGTGGCCGACTCTCTTCCTCCCCTCAGCCGGACCGGGGCAGCGTATGGCCGTCTCACCTCTAAGTCAGACCGGTGCAGTGTATGACCGTCTCGCCAGTCGCCCCTCACACCGACCGGGGCAGCGTATGGCCGTCTCCCCTCAGCATGAATTAAGGGAGGGATAATTATCCGCGGTAAACGTAATCTTAAATAGGATCGTACCCTAGGCGCAACTATCCGTATCCCGTTCGAAATATTCGCACCGCACCGAGCCGCGTGCGGCGACAGCCGAGTCGGACCAGAGCACCAGAAACGTCACGCTAATGTTGACGATTGGGGCCCTAAAATCTCCGGATGACTCTACCTCTCTTATACGGCCTTGGGTAAGTGGGTGGACTGTGGCTGCCTATTTAATTGAGTACGAAAAGAGTTTCAACTCTTGAAATAGGTTTGTAACATACATTCTTTCATTTTTAAGCCTGGATGTGTCACGTTTACTATATTTTTCCAGAATGAGTGTGTTTGTTAAAACAATCCCAGATGAAATAAGATAAATGTTGGTGTTGCATATTTTGTTTACGGTACCCACCAGAGAATTCCCAGCGAATTTGCTTATTTGGATGATTTGTATGATTACCAGGTCTTATTTGGCTTAAATGGTGGGCTCATTTATATATATATATATATATATATATATATATATATAGATTCTGCAAACTGTGGGGAGCAGATACATAAAGACATAAAGACATAAAAGAAAAGTGCAACAAAGAGCCTCTTGGGCCCATCCGAGGTTGCACCCCACCCCACCCCCCCCCCCCTCCACCAGTCTCGCCCCTTCAAATCACCTTACTCTACCTGCATAAAAGAAGGCTAATCCCACGAGTATTTATGAATTAATCCCTTCTCTGTAAAGTATTTATCTAATCTAATTTTGAAGGAAGCAAGTGTCACTGCATCAGCGACATCCCCTGGTAGCATATTCCAATGTCCTACAACCCTTCTACTGAAAAATGACTGTCGTAGCCTAGTCCTACTTTGTTTCATAATGAGTTTATGCTGATGACCTCTACCTCAATTTTCCTTATTGAACTCAAACATACCCTTTAAATATCCAGAATGCTGACTATTTACAAATTTGAAGACTTCAATTAGATCTCCTCTTAGCCTTCTATATCTAAGTGAAAACATACCCAATTTTTTTAATCTATCTTCATAAGGTAAACTACCAAGACAATTAACCATTTTTGTTGCCCTTTTTTGAACTCTTTCTAACAACCAGCAATCTTTCTCATATGTTGGGGACCAGGCTTGTACACAATACTCCAAATGTGGTCTAACGTATGCACAATACAGTTTTGTTATTACCTTTTCACTCTTGTAGGAAACATTTCTGTTAATGGCCCCTAGCATTCTAAGTGCCTTTTTCCTAGCTTCTACAACCTGGTCTGACGCTGATAGTCTATTGTTTACCACGACACCTAAATCTCTTTCCTTTTCAATCTGCTCCATTTTCTGCCCACCCATTTCATACCTATGTTTACTGCTGACCCGTCCAGCGTGCATAATCTTACATTTACTCAAATTGAATTTCATCTGCCATGCTTCAGACCACTCAACTAGCTTGTCCAGATCTGATTGAAAAACATCCTGATCATGTTTTCCTCTAATAATCCTGACAACTTTTAGATCGTCTGCAAATTTCAAGACTTTGCTGTCTATACTGTTCTCAATTGCATTCACAAATATTATAAAAAGCAATGGGCCCAGGACTGAGCCCTGTGGAACCCCACTGAGAACCTCCTTCCATTGTGATTGGTACCCATTCAATATAACCCTTTGCTGGCGTCCTGAAAGCCACGTTTCTATCCAATCCAGAATCTTGCCCCTGATCCCATGCATTTTAAGTTGCAACCCCAGTCTTGTATGGGGGACTTTGTCAAATGCTTTACTGAAATCAAGAAAAGCTACATCTAGCTGTTTACCCTGATCAAAGCTATCTGTTGCAACATCCAAAAACTCCAGAAGATTAGTTAAACAAGAACGGCCCTTCCTAAAGCCATGCTGTGTATCCTATATACAAGCATAGTTTGATCAATAAGTAGATCAAAATGGGTGGAGCAATGCCCATGTAACTTGTAAGGACATTTTATCTAAATTTAGATCAATTTCAGTACATTCTCACTTTCAAACATGCCAAAACCACAGAAGAATTGCCCATAACCACAATATTTTTCTTCCAAGATGAAGTGCATGAATAACTTGCAATTAGTTTTGTCCTTGGAGTCTGTGCAATCTTACTTTGGCTTGTTTGGAAGAAAATGGAATCCATTTGGATTATCCAGCTGCTTGTGCAATCTAAATTTGGATTAGTCAGCTGGTTGACAATCTAAATTCTGATAAGCCAGCTGTTTTTGTGATCTAAAAATGGATCGCTGCCAGAATTTGACACTGCAAAATCAATATTTAGATCGCAGTCACAGTTTGAATGAATGAAAGCCAAAAGAAACTTTTCATAGTTTGCTTTTTATGTTCTGAGAACAGTTTAATGTTTTTCCTTGGTACTCTTGTGTTTCTAACCTGAAATAATCGCTTGGTAACTTCAATATTGGTGTTTTAAGTTAGGTCTGCAAGCATGCCCTAATATGGACATAAACAATTTATTTATTGACTGATCTATTTTGTATCTGCTCCTCTCAGTTTGCCTAACTTGATATCTTTCCATTTCCATTTCAATGGATTGGTGAACATGAACAGCTCAAACTGCTATCTTGGACCTGTCATAACACCAAACTGTTCATGCTGTTGGCCACATCAACATTAACTCTCTAAAGCACCAATGCACCACCAATACCACACACATTCTGGTGTTTTGACATATCTTGACATTATGAAAGTTTACCCCATCTAACCTAATAACTCAATATTCAAGCATCCAAGAACATGCACTCAGTCCTGTTGTTGGTGGTACCTATGCTAGAAATCAGAATTGATGAGTAATGAAAATGGGTACAGTTTGTACATATTTAAGCATCAGGTGAATGGACTGCCTTGTGTGTAAATGACACCTACATAGGTTATAAGCACTGCCAAGTGCTTATCTGTACAAACTGTACCCATTTCTGTGATAAATTATTTTGAATTATTACTTACCTATTTATCTAAGGCAATATTGTCAATTTTAGTGAATTTTAAGCAGTTTCTCTAAAAGTAAATGTATTCTAATTTATATAAGCAGAATCAATGTCCTGTTATTTTGTATTTTGAATGGAGGTGTACTCATATAATCACTTTGGTATGGGATTATACACAACTTTGGCTGCAGGTGACATTTTTCTGTATCTATTTGTGATACACCAAATTGCTGATGCAGATGGAAACTTTCAAGAGGGTTTATCAGAATCTCAGAACTGAAAAACACTGCATTTAAAGAACATAGTAAGGGATTTAAGTGCTCATCTAATGCTCTTGTAATGTTCCATACCTCAAGGTATTTAACCCTATTTGTAACAGGCTCCTGGCTACCCCTATTTGTAACAGGGGGGGGGGGGGGCGGCGGCGGATTCCGCCCCCCCCCCCCGGAGATCTCGAGATCTACCCGTCCGATTTTCAAAAATGAAACGGTGTTTGGTTCCTCTCAACACGATCTAAATGTCTAAATAATACAAATATCTAAATTTTGGATAGGGGGGCAACAGGGGGGCAAAAACTACAAATGTTAGTGGTATTTTTGATCCGACATAGCTTTCATGTTTATTGACCGATTTGAACACAACTAATAGGAATCGATAGAGATTGAATTGAAAATTGAGATATGACGGTGACGTTTGAAAATGCAAAAATCATAGGCGTGTGCAGGTCACTCAATATGGGGGTGAAGTAAATGCGTAATCAAATCATTTTTTGATGTTGTTTTTTTGATAAATGAAATGGTATGTGATTGTGACATGAGACAAAACAGTTATACATCATATTTTTTGCCATAGGCGGTACCAGGTTAGTGAAAAAGGGAGGTAAATTGGAACAAAATATTAACCGCAGACAAGTTGCTACCCAACACTATAAATATGTTACTGATCGTAGATAGTTCCTTTTTGCATGTTGTACTTCATCATAGGCGTATCCAGGATCCAAACTGGGGCAGCGCAAGACATTTTGAAAAGTATATTATCCGCTATTATGATACTAACTAGTCAACAGTGACTATTTCACTTACAACTTCAATTGACATTGCTTACCCTCTTTTTACCCTACCTGGACTCGCCTATTATCTTATAATCGTTCGTAGAGTAGCCTGTGGTGCGTGTTTCATCCGAAAACTGCAGTATGTTATGTCATTGTACACCCATGCCTCTTAGTTTCCTTGCAATAATATGACCCCCTTTCTTCCATTCCTGAGCGCGCCTCTGCCAAAAATGACTGTATTCCCTTTTCTGGCCTCATATGTACATATATCATTATAAGCTAAACGTCTATTGCGCCGTTATCGCTGGCATATCGTCATCTCCATGCCAGTCACCCCCTTTTCATGTTCCTGAACACGCCCCTGAAACTCTATATGTAATACATTATGCAAATAATGGAAGCAGAAGCTATCTTTTACATCTTGATAGCTATAGATGCCCCTTACATCGCTCTATTGGCTTCCCGCCAAGCATTGAATACTTCCTGGAACCCCCCCCCCCCCCTTTCGAGCCCTGAAACCATCTCTGCCATGCAATTTTTATGATATTTCATTAACATCAACTAATTTGCACTTGTTGCAATCGCTGTAAACCGATGTAACTCATTTATACTTGATGCAGTTAGGAAGAAACCGTGAAGATCGCATTTCCGTATTATCGCCAAATTTCGCCTCCGAACCCACCCAAAACTGGGCCCTGGAACCGCCTCTGTTCAGGTTGAGAACTCAAAATTTTGACTCCAAATGCGGTATTCAATTCTATGAGAAGTCCGAAAATTGCATGGGCCTGCTCCCAGCCGTTCTGGAGATATCTGCGAAAAACATGAGGGGGGGGGGGGGGGCGGAATCCGTCCCCCCCTGTTACAAATAGGGTTAAATGTGGGTAGTTGATAAATCAGTTATTTTCAGCTGTTGGTGGGATAAGACACCATCTAGTCAAACACTTGTCAAGCTGAGGATGGCTAATGATTCAGGATCACATTTTGTTCTGTTGGTATTCACACAAACTGTGTGAATTATTCATAAACAGATGAAGGTATAGGGATCAAGCCAATTATGTGCTGAAGATTAATCTTGACCCTGGTGGTTTTTCTTCAAATAAGGTTTTCTAGCACTGGATTAGTCATTAACAGTGGTCAAGAGCAGCATATGGTGCATTTCCCAGTGGCTGGACAAACAGACTACTAGCTACCCAAGATCTAGTCGCAGGGCCATTTTGTGACTAGGTCCTATGGGGATACTTCCATTGCATAATAGCAACATCTAAATGATTTAGCCAGCTGGAGTAGTAATCATAATATTGTCAGCAGAGCTTGAAAATGCTTGTGCATGCTGCATTGCATGGATTCAGGCCCTGGGCTTAGCAGAATTAATTGGGTAATGTGGAATAGGAAGGGAAGACTGGCTATTGTGGTAAAGTCTTCATACCAGGGTTATTTCACTGATGTCAGCTAAAGCTAATATTGGTGGAACAAATTTGGAAATTTGCTGGCAAAGTTTGCAGATGTAAATGAACTGAACTGTTAGCACTGAATGTTGATGATCAAGTTCATGCCTATGACCTTCATCACTGTCTCCCAATTGAAGGGATCTGTTAAATGTTGTTACTTTTGGGAATTGAATACTTTCTCTAATATGAGAGAAAGTATCTAACTAACTTGTAAAATTTAGTCAAAACTCAAAACCCTTGGGTGGATGTATTCCAAGGATCAGAACCTGTTTGTAAACAAAGTTTGTTGTGTTGACCTTGACTGGATCATTGCCATTCAAGTAACAATTAAATCCTCTCGGTTGATCAGCACACCAACAGAAGTAGTGGAACTTTTTCTTCTCAAGTTCAAATGTTGTCCTGGCCTCTGATATTACCTCATATTTATTCCTGACACTATAGACCATTTAATTAGGTTAACTGATCGACTTCCTGTGCTCCATTCAACGTTAACGATGTGATTATCCCATTATCCCACTGGCTTGAACGATAACTCTTATGGAAGACTGAGCTCAACCATTGGTTGCTTCAGTCATTAGTCATTAGTGGGTTAGTCTACCCTGTAGCCGTGCGTTTCCGATGTATGCGTGCGGCCTGATACTAACCGCATGTGTGCCGGGTGTGGCGGCTCCTGCGCAGCGGTCTGCGTGCGAGCCTCTCTGACAAGAACCGCTGCAGCCGCCGGGACCGGCCGGCAGACAGAGATGACCCTGTTCGGAGGCCAGCAGCAGGGCACGGTGCCGGCGCCGCGGCTGCAGCCGCCCGCGCCCGCCAGGAAAGGCGCCGGTGTCGGCCGCTCCGGTGTAACCCCGGCCACCGCCCCCTCCTGGGTAAGGAGGACGCTGCGCTGACTGGCTGTCAGAGGTGGCTACCGGCCCCGGCAGGCCCCTTCTGGAGCTGCTCCTCTCAGCCACCCTTATTGTCTTGTTAAGGGTCGTGTCTCGGCGAAAAACCTCGTCTAGCAACACTGATGTAGGGATCGATGTATTAAAGGGAGTGTGCCTACTCACATCGCTTAGTTGGGGTTATTGGCACTGGTCTATAGAACACAATTTTCTGAATTGAACCATTACATCATTTCTCCAGATTCATCCTAGTTGCTGAGATATTCAAAGACTCCAGGAATTTGCTTGGGAGCAAAAAGTTATCGGGTAGACTCCAGAGGGCTTCCGCTACTAGAAGCACTGCAACTATCGATTAAACTGCTAGCATATTGTTAGCCCCGGCCAATAGCAATTCAACAAAACAGCTCGTGCACGCTGATAGCAGCAGCCGAACAGAAACTGGACGGCCATCATGTTTTTCGATGATGGCCGTTTCGATGATGGCCGATGGCCATTTTTTGAAGAAGATATCACATTAAGCTACGAAACTTGCACATAATAAAGTTCACAGTGGCAAGAACGTGCTGTGCAAAACTCGTCTTTCTATCTTGCATGATGTGACCGTAATTGTATTGTCTTATGTGCGCCGTTTACATAACATCACCATAGTGGCGATCGTTTTATAGATATCGAAACAAAAATAAACAAACAATATAAGTGAAAATTCAACTAGAGGGGCTCCAGATATGAATTTCATCATATACAACAAACAAACCAACAGCTACTTACCGTATGAAAAATATTTTTGACATTCCAAAACAGTAGGCACACTCCCTTTAACCCGCGAGTTACTGGGGGGGGGGGGGGGGCTATTTTTTGCCCCCCCCCCCTCCCGTTATTTTGCAATAACTCCTAAACGAACACCGGTATCGCCACCAAACTTGCAGTACCTTCTCTCAAATCAATTCTACACATGTTGGCAAAAGGAAAAATATGAGCCTATGATAGGTCAACCGGGAATGACGTAAGAGTGACGTCATGTTCTTCGGTTTTTGTTGCAAAATAATGGTTTGCGGAAAACGCTGTCAAAGGTACGATATTTGAGATAAACTAAATTGTTTTAAATCAAATTACTGACAATCGACCGGGCTATCAAACTACTATCTCGGATTTTTGAGTTTTTTTTTAATTCAAAATTTTGAGAAATCCAAATACTTTATAAAAAAAAAAATTCAAGAAAAAATCAGAATTATCCAAAAACCGGAATATATGTGATCGAGATGTATTCGGTGAATATGTGTACCAAATTTAAAGTCGATATCTTTTAAAATGACCGAGTTATGACCTTTAAATGACAAAAATAGACCACTTCTCACAGCATTAATATGCATAAAAAACGCATTTCCATTTTTGCTTTTTACTTCTATTTATATGGAAAAAAACAATGTTCTAAGGCCATTTTTCGCGTTCTAGACGAAACACAAACCCATAAACATGTGTTACAACGCCTAATGACCGTAATATGCAGTTTGACCTCGTGACCTTGGATGACCTTGACCTGACCCAAGATCATAAACAGCTTGGAAAGGTACTTAGAAGTGTCAGACACACGAATCATACCGATTTATCGACAGCGTATGCGTTTAATATCGCAATTTTGTGCGACAATTCCATCCATCGAGACCTTTTGACACGGTCAAACATTTTTTACTTGACCTGACCTGTGACGTCATCGGTGACCCTGAGGTCAACAATATTATGTTTCCCTCGATAAATTTCCCAGGGCTATCGAATGCCGTTTGAATTTTTACATTCGGTCCAGTAATTCCGGAGATCAGAGGGGGGGGGGGGGGGGGCAAAAAATAGCCCCCCCCAGTAAGTCACGTTATGAAATATACCCCAGTAACTCGCGGGTTAATTCACTTCACTTCAAGCACTGGCGAACCCAGACATGCCAAATAATCTGCTTTGAGGGCAAAGTCCCAGAAAGTCTAACACAACTTTAAGAACTCGTCAGATCAGATTCCTGGTGCATTAAAAACTGAATAAAAGCAAACTTAACCCACCATTGACTGGGGGAGGCGTTTAAGGGGAGGGGAGGGGAGGGGAGGGGAGGGGAGGGGAGGGGAGGGGAGGGGAGGGGAGGGGAGGGGAGGGGAGGGGAGGGGAGGGGAGGGGAGGGGAGGGGAGGGGAGGGGAGGGGAGGGGAGGGGAGGGGAGGGGAGGGGAGGGTGGGGATATTCGGGCGAGGTCTGTGTGAGATCGGTGGTGGTGATTGTTATTGCAGCAATAACCACAACCGCTGTGGGTTTGTGATGGGATGTGACCTGCCGTGTGACCTGTCGTGTGACCTGCCGTGTGACCTGCCGTGTGACCTGCCGTGTGATCTGCTGTGTGACCTGCCGTGTGACCTGCAGTGTGACCTGCCGTGTGACCTGCCGTGTGACCTGCAGTGTGACCTGCCGTGTGACCTGCCGTGTGATCTGCCGTGTGACTTGCCGTGTGACCTGCCGTGGGACCTGCCGTGTGACCTGCCGTGTGACCTGCCGTGTGACCTGCCGTGTGATCTGCGGTAGGATCTGTGTCAGCACCGTGGTTTTTGTCCGATGTTTTGCACCGTTGTGGATCCGGTGACAGTTTGATACATTGTGCGACAATGGTGTCTGGTGGCGTTATCAGCACGTGCGGTTTACTGTTTACTAACCTCCGTATTGTCACGGGTTGACACTATGCTGCCCGCTGTGTCGCCGGCTGGCGGTGACACTGTATTGGGGGTTATCATTACTCCAGCGTTGTCAGTACGTGTGGAACATTGTGTGCTACGCCGTGTCGCCAGCTATCATTACTCCAGCGTACGCCGCATGCTGCCCGCTGTGTCTTGCCGGCTGGCGGTGACGCTGTATTGGGGGTTATCATTACTCCAGCGTTGTCAGTACGTGTGGAACATTGTGTGCTACGCCGTGTCGCCGGCTGGTGGGTACGCCGCATGCTAACCCGTGTGTTGCCGGCTGGCGGAGATACTGTGTGCTGTGGGACCCTGTGCTATCTGCAGGAGCGGGGCACTACACATCCCTGTGTTGCCGACAGATGGGGACACTGCATGCCGACTTACTGATCGCTGTGCTGTCGGCAGACCCAGGTCGGCGGCAGCAGTCTGGCGCCGTTCAAAGTGACGCCCATGGTTCAGCTGGGCGCACCGGACGGTGGCGGCGACCGGCCCTACATGGGCGGCTGCTGCCCGCGATGTACACCGCACTCCAAGGTACGGACACGGAGTAATCCACGCACTGTCAGAGGCTCAGGGCTCACCGCTGAGTCAAAGTCAAAGTCTGTGTGTAATGTGTATGTAATGTGGTAATGTGGTAATGGTAATGTGGTAAGTGAGCTGTGGTAATGTCTACTGGAAATCACATCACTACTGGTGATGTTTTATGTAGGGATTGACTCACATGCTCACAGTTCTCGGTGCCTTACACTGCCCTGCTAATAGTGGCCACAACGACCAGCCAGCGGGGCAGACAGGCGTCGTGACCCCGTGACTGGGGCGGACATACCGCTGACGAAGCTGATGGATCTGTTTCTGAGGGGGAGTGCACGCCGATGACCGTCGGCTGGCAGTGGAGTCGAGTGGAGTCGACTCTGTCAGTGTCTCAGTCTGCGTGGCGGGCAGACAGGAGCGCTTTAATGAAGCACGGGGGGCTGCACGCGACCCTCGCCGCGGTCAAGGCCGCGGTGGACCATAATGACTTCCCTGGCGTCCGCCTGATTGTCTGTTGTCAGCGATCCTGGGGATGGTCTACACCCTGACAGCTGAGGTGGTGTTCGGTACCCCGGTGGCTACACCCGGACAGCTTAGGTGGTGTTCGGTACCCCGGTGATGGGCTACACCCCGACAGCTGAGGTGGTGTTCGTTACTGGTGGCTACACCCTGACAGCTGAGGTGGTGTTCCGTACTCGGTGACTACACCCTGCCAGCTGAGGTGGTGTTCGGTACCCCGGTGGCTATACCCTGCCAGCTGAGGTGGTGTTCGGTACCCCGGTGGCTACACCCTGACAGCTGAGGTGGTGTTCGGTACTCGGTGACTACACCCTGACAGCTGAGGTGGTGTTCGGTACCCCGGTGATGGACTATACTCTGACAGCTGAGGTGGTGTTCGGTACCCCGGTGATGGGCTACACCCGGACAGCTGAGGTGGTGTTCGGTACTCTGTGACTACACCCTGACAGTTGAGGTGGTGTTCGGTACTCGGTGGCTACACCCGGACAGCTTAGGTGGTGTTCGGTACCCCGGTGATGGGCTACACCCGGACAGCTGAGGTGGTGTTCGGTACTCTTTGGATACACCCTGACAGCTGAGGTGGTGTTCGGTACTCGGTGGCTACACCCTGACAGCTGAGGTGTTGTTCGGTACTCGGTGGCTACACCCTGACAGCTGAGGTGGTGTTCGGTACTCTTTGGCTACACCCTGCCAGCTGAGGTGGTGTTCGGTACTCGGTGGCTACACCCTGACAGCTGAGGTGGTGTTCGGTACCCCGGTGATGGGCTACACCCTGGCAGCTGAGGTGGTGTTCGGTACTCGGTGGCGGTACTCGGTGACGGTACTCGGTGACGGTACCTGTCCTCTGAGAACTGGACGAATGTCTCCGGTCTCACCGTAGGAAGTTCAAATGGGGGGGGGGGGGGGGGGGGAGGGGGGGGGGGGGGGGGGGGGGGGGGGGGGGAAACAGACAGTTTTGGCGTGAATCGGCTTGGTGCTATTGACAACGTAGAAGGCGATCGCAAAACCGCGCTAGGTATGTCGAGTGTGTGGACATTGTCGAATGTTTTTGCACGCACCATTTGGAGCTGGTTTTCAGTGTCCTTTAACGCATAGTTAATAATGAATGCAGTTTATACAACGCTGGGTTAAGCAATGAAAAACACGGTTTGGTTTACGCCCGTAAAAGTGTCGGCGTCATGCTTAATCTACCCCCACCTTTACACACGTCCCGTTAGGTGACGGGTCATACATGCGGCTACCATGTGGGTCGGACTGATAGGGCGCGTGTGTGATGCCGGTGACTGCATGAGTGTGCGAACAATGACGCACTATGGGGCCAGGAGCCCGATCTAGCCCGCCATAATTGATTATTGACCTCGGATAGCCTTTTTCAGCCCAGATATACAAAATATCAGCCCCAGCCCCAGATATTTTTCAGCCCCAGGCATGGTCACTTGGAGCAAGTATTATGAATTTGGGAACTATTTCGTACTAATGGTTTCCAAATACTACCGTCACTACCGTCACTAAACTACTACCGTCAAATCCCCACTTGAAAACGCACGTTAAGCGCAGCTCGGCGCTCACTGAGGCTCGCAGAGTCGCCACCATCTCTGCATGGTCAGCAGTCGCTCCGTGGTGTGGTCCAGAAGGCTTTGATGTCGGACCTCAGCGTAGGTGGCCGTCATGACCATTGCATTGCATTGCATTGCATTGCATTGCATTGCATTGCATTGCATTGCATTGCATTGCATTGCATTGCATTGCATTGCATTGCATTGCATTGCATTGCATTGCATTGTATTGCATTGCATTGCATTGCATTGCATTGCATTGCATTGCATTGCATTGCATTGCATTGCATTGCATTGCATTGCATTGCATTGCATTGCATTGCATTGCATTGCATTGCATTGCATTGCATTGCATTGCATTGCATTGCATTGCATTGCATTGCATTGCATTGCATTGCATTGCATTGCATTGCATTGCATTGCATTGCATTGCATTGCATTGCATTGCATTGCATTGCATTGCATTGCATTGCATTGCATTGCATTGCATTGCATTGCATTGCATTGCATTGCATTGCATTGCATTGCATTGCATTGCATTGCATTGCATTGCATTGCATTGCATTGCATTGCATTGCATTGCATTGCATTGCATTGCATTGCATTGCATTGCATTGCATTGCATTGCATTGCATTGCATTGCATTGCATTGCATTGCATTGCATTGCATTGCATTGCATTGCATTGCATTGCATTGCATTGCATTGCATTGCATTGCATTGCATTGCATTGCATTGCATTGCATTGCATTGCATTGTATTGCATTGCATTGCATTGCATTGCATTGCAGAAATCATATAATCACCCCTCATGGGTGCAGAGGCAGGTTGGGGCAGGAAATTGGACTTGCACTTGCCACAGCAAGCCGAACCATTGATGATCACAACCATACTCGTATTTCCGTGTTATCGCGTGTTATCCATTAGATCGAAGAAGCTGAAGAACCTGCAAACATGCACATTGCAAGATTCTCATTGTAAGCATACATCGATTTCGCGAGCCGCGGTCTCCCTGTTGTAAACTTCATGCAAAGGTCCGTGTTTCGGTGCCGTTTATACTCCCACGTGTGATTGGACTCAAAAACCCTTGCCATATTCTTAATCCACGGTCAATTTTGAACATATTCATGTATGTCCCATATTGAAATGAATAAATCACTCCGACCAATTATAGCGGGCTAGATCGGGATCCTGGCCCATAGTGCGACGGCGTGCCAGGACTCGCCCCTGAGACCTTAATTGGCAATGTGCTGAATCAATAATTGAATAATCGGGCGTAAACAGTCTTGAATCAAGGCGATTGAATAGTCGTCAGGGTTGCTGGAGCAAGGAGAGTCGTTGCGTTATATTATTGTGGCTGTCAAGCCAACCACTGCGGGAAGTGGGACATGACTGGAGGCAGCCGGACGCGCAGTATATGCTCGCACCGTACTGCTGTGGTCACGGCCAAGGTCCCTGTGCTGTCAGCGGAGGGGGTCCCCGATTGAGCCATCTGTGTCTCCGTTGACGACGGGGGCAGAAGCCGTGCGGTGTTGCCTCGTCGACTGCCGCTGGGTCGGGTGACGTCACAGCTGACATGGGAGGGCAAGGTCGGGGGGGGGGGGGGGGGGGCGCGGGCGCTGGCCTGCCGCCAGTCACACCACCTCTGGGCAGGTGACGGGCCGCCCCCTCCCTCCCCCTCTCTCGGCCCCGGGTCCTCTGTCTGAGGCAGCGGCCCAGTCAGGCCGGGCTGTGGGCCACACCCACACACACATAGGCCGGCAGCAATGGCGGTGTCCTGCTGTGGTCGACACAAGGTGCGGATTGGTGGTGAATGTGGCAGATCGTGTATTGTATTGTTCATGTATTGTTCATGTATTGTTCATGTATTTGCGAATCATTCCATATAAATGGCTTAATGTTCGATTCGAGTGAAAAGGATACAAGTTGGGCGATACAAACGAAAAACACGACAGACAATTTAAAACACGCATCGCACACACACAAGAAATCGTGGTAACTATGTTAATAAAACGAACGAATTCAAGCTTTCACACACCGTCGTCACAATTTTCGAGTTGGGATTTTAGCACGGCGAGGCTCCGGGAGGCCATAACGGCCGGCGTCAGGTGGTTCCAAGACGAGGCCGCCCTATAGGAAAAAGCCCTGCGCGACATGGATAGCCGGAAAGCGGGCAGTTCTAGAGCACCAGCCACCGCGGCCCGCGTAAGGCGCTCACTCACAGCGGTGCGAGGGATGAATAGCGATCGGACCGCTGCCGGGGCGCGGGGATCGTTTAAGGCTCTGTAGACGCCGATACAGTCGCGGCGCGCAACGAGGTCGCGTATACCCCGCCAGCCTAGCGACTCCACGATCGGTGAGATATGATCACGACCCCGCGCACCCGAGACGATCCTTGCCGCGAAATTTATCACCTTTTGTACCCGGCTGAGGTGGCAGTCAGCGGCCCCGCCCCAGACGGAGAGGCAGTACAGTATGTGGGGGAACACGTGTGTCTGGATTAGGAGTTGGCGGGTCTCGGGTGTGAGGTGGTGACGAATTTTATACAGACATAACAGGATGGAGTTGCACTTTTTGACTAAATTGGAAATGTGCTCCTCCCAGGACAAGTTACGGTCCATGGTGACCCCCAGCATCTTCACGGACGGCAAGGGATTGAGTGTGTGGTTTGAGATGTTGAGCTGAAAGGATGGAGTCTTTTTAAGGGCTTGAGGAGTACCGACAAGGAGGAGCGTGGTCTTGGTGGGGTTCATCTTTAAGGTGAATGTGGTGGATCGTGGGGTGGATCGTGGGGCGGATCGGTGGTGAATGTGGCGGATCGTGGGGCGGATCGGTGGTGAATGTGGTGGATCGTGGGGCGGATCGGTGGTGAATGTGGCGGATCGTGGGGCGGATCGGTGGTGAATGTGGTGGATCGTGGGGCGGATCGGTGGTGAATGTGGCGGATCGTGGGGCGGATTGGTGGTGAATGTGGTGGATCGTGGGGCGGATCGGTGGTGAATGTGGTGGATCGTGGGGCGGATCGGTGGTGAATGTGGCGGATCGTGGGGCGGATCGGTGGTGAATGTGGTGGATCGTGGGGCGGATCGGTGGTGAATGTGGCGGATCGTGGGGCGGATCGGTGGTGAATGTGGCGGATCGTGGGGCGGATCGTGGGGCGGATCGTGGGGCGGATCGGTGGTGAATGTGGCGGATCGTGGGGCGGATCGGTGGTGAATGTGGCGGATCGTGGGGCGGATCGTGGGGCGGATCGTGGGGCGGATCGGTGGTGAATGTGGCGGATCGTGGGGCGGATTGGTGGTGAATGTGGCGGATCGTGGGGTGGATCGTGGGGCGGATCGGTGGTGAATGTGGTGGATCGTGGGGCGGATCGGTGGTGAATGTGGTGGATCGTGGGGCGGATCGGTGGTGAATGTGGTGGATCGTGGGGCGGATTGGTGGTGAATGTGGTGGATCGTGGGGCGGATCGGTGGTGAATGTGGTGGATCTTGGGGCGGATCGGTGGTGAATGTGGTGGATCGTGGGGCGGATCGGTGGTGAATGTGGTGGATCGTGGGGCGGATCGGTGGTGAATGTGGTGGATCGTGGGGCGGATCGGTGGTGAATGTGGCGGATCGTGGGGCGGATTGGTGGTGAATGTGGCGGATCGGTGGTGAATGTGGTGGATCGTGGGGCGGATCGGTGGTGAATGTGGCGGATCGTGGGGCGGATCGTGGGGCGGATCGTGGGGCGGATCGGTGGTGAATGTGGCGGATCGTGGGGCGGATCGGTGGTGAATGTGGCGGATCGTGGGGCGGATCGGTGGTGAATGTGGCGGATCGTGGGGCGGATCGTGGGGCGGATCGGTGGTGAATGTGGCGGATCGTGGGGCGGATCGGTGGTGAATGTGGTGGATCGTGGGGCGGATCGGTGGTGAATGTGGTGGATCGTGGGGCGGATCGGTGGTGAATGTGACGGATCGTGGGGCGGATCGGTGGTGAATGTGGCGGATCGTGGGGCGGATCGGTGGTGAATGTGGTGGATCGTGGGGCGGATTGGTGGTGAATGTGGTGGATCGTGGGGCGGATCGTGGGGCGGATCGTGGGGCGGATCGTGGGGCGGATCGGTGGTGAATGTGGTGGATCGTGGGGCGGATCGGTGGTGAATGTGGTGGATCGTGGGGCGGATCGGTGGTGAATGTGGTGGATCGTGGGGTGGATTGGTGGTGAATGTGGCGGATCGTGGGGCGGATCGGTGGTGAATGTGGTGGATCGTGGGGCGGATCGGTGGTGAATGTGGTGGATCGTGGGGCGGATCGGTGGTGAATGTGGTGGATCGTGGGGCGGATCGGTGGTGAATGTGGCGGATCGTGGGGCGGATCGTTGGTGAATGTGGTGGATCGTGGGGCGGATTGGTGGTGAATGTGGTGGATCGTGGGGCGGATCGTGGGGCGGATCGTGGGGCGGATCGTGGGGCGGATCGGTGGTGAATGTGGTGGATCGTGGGGCGGATCGGTGGTGAATGTGGTGGATCGTGGGGCGGATCGGTGGTGAATGTGGCGGATCGTGGGGCGGATCGGTGGTGAATGTGGTGGATCGTGGGGCGGATTGGTGGTGAATGTGGTGGATCGTGGGGCGGATCGTGGGGCGGATCGTGGGGCGGATCGGTGGTGAATGTGGTGGATCGTGGGGCGGATCGGTGGTGAATGTGGTGGATCGTGGGGCGGATCGGTGGTGAATGTGGTGGATCGTGGGGCGGATCGGTGGTGAATGTGGTGGATCGTGGGGCGGATCGGTGGTGAATGTGGTGGATCGTGGGGCGGATCGGTGGTGAATGTGACGGATCGTGGGGCGGATCGGTGGTGAATGTGGCGGATCGTGGGGCGGATCGGTGGTGAATGTGGCGGATCGTGGGGCGGATCGGTGGTGAATGTGACGGATCGTGGGGCGGATCGGTGGTGAATGTGGCGGATCGTGGGGCGGATCGGTGGTGAATGTGGTGGATCGTGGGGCGGATTGGTGGTGAATGTGGTGGATCGTGGGGCGGATCGGTGGTGAATGTGGTGGATCGTGGGGCGGATCGGTGGTGAATGTGGCGGATCGTGGGGCGGATCGGTGGTGAATGTGGCGGATCGTGGGGCGGATCGGTGGTGAATGTGGCGGATCGTGGGGCGGATCGGTGGTGAATGTGGCGGATTGGTGGTGAATGTGGTGGATCGTGGGGCGGATCGGTGGTGAATGTGGTGGATCGTGGGGCGGATTGGTGGTGAATGTGGTGGATCGTGTGGCGGATCGGTGGTGAATGTGGTGGATCGTGGGGCGGATCGGTGGTGAATGTGGCGGATCGTGGGGCGGATCGGTGGTGAATGTGGTGGATCGTGGGGCGGATCGGTGGTGAATGTGGCGGATCGTGGGTATCCGAAGACATTGGAGATCTGATCTACTGTGAATGTGAAGCGACCTTATAGGTTCTGCTGTGGTGTGGTGACGTGTTGCCGCGGACACTCTGGTGTTTTTATCTCGGCCTGTGGCAGATGTGTTTTGTCCGTTTTTGTGCCTGGACGGAAGGTTGTATTCTGACTGACCGTTTCAGCTATGCCCGGGCGGAACGTTGTGCTCTGTCCGTCTGTGTCCGGACAGGGCTGTGTCGTAACTCGTAACCGTCTGTGTCCGGACAGAAGGCCGTGTCGTAACTCGTAACCGTCTGTGTCCGGACAGAAGGCCGTGTTCTGATGACCTGTGTCCATGTCTGAATGTCTGGACTGTGGCTGTGTTCTGACCGTCTCTATCCGTGTCTCTGTGTGCCGTACAGAAGGCTGTGTTCTGACCGTCTCTCTCTGTGTCTCTGTGTGCCGTACAGAAGGCTGTGTTCTGACCGTCTCTCTCTGTGTCTCTGTGTGCCGTACAGAAGGCTGTGTTCTGACCGTCTCTATCCGTGTCTCTGTGTGCCGTACAGAAGGCTGTGTTCTGACCGTCTCTCTCTGTGTCTCTGTGTGCCGTACAGAAGGCTGTGTTCTGACCGTCTCTCTCTCTGTGTCTCTGTGTGCCGTACAGAAGGCTGTGTTCTGACCGTCTCTCTCTGTGTCTCTGTGTGCCGTACAGAAGGCTGTGTTCTGACCGTCTCTCTCTGTGTCTCTGTGTGCCGTACAGAATGCTGTGTTCTGACCGTCTCTCTCTGTGTCTCTGTGTGCCGTACAGAAGGCTGTGTTCTGACCGTCTCTCTCTGTGTCTCTGTGTGCCGTACAGAAGGCTGTGTTCTGACCGTCTCTCTCTCTGTGTCTCTGTGTGCCGTACAGAAGGCTGTGTTCTGACCGTCTCTATCCGTGTCTCTGTGTGCCGTACAGAAGGCTGTGTTCTGACCGTCTCTATCCGTGTCTCTGTGTGCCGTACAGAAGGCTGTGTTCTGACCGTCTCTATCCGTGTCTCTGTGTGCCGTACAGAAGGCTGTGTTCTGACCGTCTCTCTCTCTGTGTCTCTGTGTGCCGTACAGAAGGCTGTGTTCTGACCGTCTCTCTCCGTGTCTCTGTGTGCCGTACAGAAGGCTGTGTTCTGACCGTCTCTCTCTGTGTCTCTGTGTGCCGTACAGAAGGCTGTGTTCTGACCGTCTCTCTCTGTGTCTCTGTGTGCCGTACAGAAGGCTGTGTTCTGACCGACTCTATCCGTGTCTCTGTGTGCCGTACAGAAGGCTGTGTTCTGACCGTCTCTCTCTGTGTCTCTGTGTGCCGTACAGAAGGCTGTGTTCTGACCGTCTCTCTCCGTGTCTCTGTGTGCCGTACAGAAGGCTGTGTTCTGACCGTCTCTCTCTGTGTCTCTGTGTGCCGTACAGAAGGCTGTGTTCTGACCGTCTCTCTCCGTGTCTCTGTGTGCCGTACAGAAGGCTGTGTTCTGACCGTCTCTCTCTCTGTGTCTCTGTGTGCCGTACAGAAGGCTGTGTTCTGACCGTCTCTCTCTGTGTCTCTGTGTGCCGTACAGAAGGCTGTGTTCTGACCGTCTCTCTCCGTGTCTCTGTGTGCCGTACAGAAGGCTGTGTTCTGACCGTCTCTCTCTGTGTCTCTGTGTGCCGTACAGAAGGCTGTGTTCTGACCGTCTCTCTCCGTGTCTCTGTGTGCCGTACAGAAGGCTGTGTTCTGACCGTCTCTATCCGTGTCTCTGTGTGCGGACAGAAGGCGCACCGGGACCCGCAGGTGATGCAGCTGGGCATCAGGAACCTGCTGCGCGTCAACACCATGGACCCGGACCGCAGCTTCCTGGTGCGGACCTTCTGCTTCCTCAGCCACGCCGCCAGCCGCGACATTCGACAGCCGCAGACCCACATACAGAACCAGGTGAGACCGTGTGACCGCTGATGACACGTGTCTGGTCCCGGTCTGATGACACGTGTCTGATGACCTCGGTCTGATGACACGTGTCTGATGACCCCGGTCTGATGACACGTGTCTGATGACCCCGGTCTGATGACACGTGTCTGACCCCGGTCTGACGCACGTGTCTGAACCGTGTCCCTGTCCGATCCTTGTTATACTCCACCGGGCTTGGATATAACTCAGAATTACCTTTTCCGAACGACCGAACCTCTGTTTTTCGCCAGAAGCGCCTGCCTGACCACTGTTTGATCTCCGTCTGGCTCGTGTCTGACCTCGGTCTGACATCTGTCTGACATCTGTCTGACATCTGTCTGACATCTGTCTGACATCTGTCTGACATCTGTCTGACATCTGTCTTACCTCCGGTTCAGCGCCGCCTGATGCTCCTGTCTAACGGCCCGGCTGACTCGTGTCTGATGGGTGTTTCACCCCCCCCCCCCCCTCCCCCCCCCCCCCCCACCAGACGGTGCTGGATAGTGACGTCGTTCAGCTGGCGCTGGAGCAGTCTGTGGAGCTGGAGCTGGAGTCGCGCGGACTCACTGAGTCGCCCGAGGCCGAGCAGCACCTGCGCCGAGTCATGTACGCCCGCGCAGAGGCTGTCCTGGCCAGCATGCGCACCACCATCAGCACTGTTCTGCTCAGGTGGGTACCGCCCGTGCAGAGGCTATCGCAGTCGGAGCTATGGTAGAGACTATGGCCAATTGGCCATCGCAGCCATCGCAGCCATAACCTCTCACCTGGGCGGATCGATGTGTTTGACACTGTTATGTCGGTGCGGGTATGCACTACCAGTAGGACATCTAAGATTGTGCCGCTTTGCGCTTTGAAATGTCTATGTCATTTGTAATCATCTCACTTTCATGTTAGCTATTGTTTTCTGTGAATCACTGTTGCAGATCTCCCGCATATTTACTTGGACTGTAGGTACTCGTTCAAAACGTTTGACAAATGGTTAGGATCCGTGCCCTGTGCCTGCTACTACCGAAGCTCTGGGTGTGATCCCGCGAATAGGAGTGCGTTCGGAAGGGCCATTCTCCCACGCATTTCGCGAAATCTTTTGCGATTTGCCGTTCGGAGAGCACGAAACGAGGTATTTCGCGTGGGATTTCGCGAAATAACGTGGAATCGCCGGAGCATGTCGCGGCGGTGTTTTCAAAGATGGCGGCCCACATTGAGGCGATGGGGTAAGTGTAGAATCACCGATATAGATGGAAATATGTGATTTTTATAATTGGTACCTGTGTTATAATATGTGGCATGCTTCCAGATTCATATCATGTCTACTTGTGGACCTATTCATAATTAATTGTATATTTAATTGCTTATAGTGGTGGTGATGACAATGGTCAATGGTGATGTTTCTTTATTCTTGATTTGTTGTGTCATCTGTGATCAACAGTAGTCTCTCTCAAAATAATTGCTGCCAACCAAAGATAATTGTTATGAAATAATTGCTTAGATACCCACATGACGCATATACGGTGAACCCGGCGAATTTTTCGCGAAATTCCTACCGAACGACCATGATGAATTTCTCGAAATATTTCGCGAAATTGTGCGCCTTCCGAACGCAGCCTAACACTGCGTCGCTCCGGCTGTCGCCGTGTTCCCAGGTTCACCACGTGGTCACTGCTGCACCTGCTGCGCTGCATGCTGGGCTCGGTGCTGGTGCACAAGGGCCAGGTGGAGGCGGTGCGCCAGGCGCAGCAGCGCAGCCCCGGCACGCCGATCGTCTTCCTGCCGCTGCACAAGTCGCACCTGGACTACGTCCTGCTCAGCTTCGTCTGCACCAACTTCGGCGTGCAGGCGCCGCTGGTGGCCGCCGGAGACAACCTGCGCATACCGCTGTTCGGGTGGCTGCTGTCGCGGCTGGGCGCGTTCTATGTGAAGCGACGTCTGGACAGCTCCAACAAGAAGGACGTGCTGTACCGGGCGCTGCTGCAGAACTACATGGAGGAGGCGCTGTCGCACGGCTACAACATGGAGTTCTTCATCGAAGGAGGCCGCTCCAGGAACGGCCGGCCCAGGCCGCCCAAAGGTGACCAGTTATGCATCGTGTCCAGCACACTGGCCATGTGTGTATTTGCGACTATGTTCAGTGTGTGGTATGCACCGAGCCCTTTACTGAGCTCTACTACGTCTGTCCTGTTCCTATCCTCTTCATGGGTGCCATATAACTATATTGTTGCGGCGCCCTCAAGCCCCGCAATCATCATCATCATCACCACCTAGCCTGAACGGATCTGTTCAGTATGGGTGTAGCGCGGGTGTCTCTAGCGTTCGTACTGAACGGTACCGTACTGCCCCGCCCCGCAGCCGGCCTGCTCAGCGTGGTGGTACACGCGTTCCACCAGCAGAGGATCGACGACGCGCTGCTGGTGCCGGTCGGCATCAGCTACGACCGGCTGATTGACGGCAACTTCATCGGCGAGCAGCTGGGCCGGCCGAAGCAGGGCGAGTCGCTGGTGTCGGCCCTGCGCGCCATCTGGTCGGTGCTGCGCGGCCGCCACGGCTCCGTCCGGCTCGACTTCGCGCAGCCCTTCAAACTGTCGGTCAGTGGTCTTCAAACTGTCGGGTCAGTGGCCTTCAAACTGTCGGTCAGTGGCCTTCAAACTGTCGGTCAGTGGCCTTCGAACTGTCTGTCAGTGGCCTCCAAACTGTCGGTCAGTGGCCTTCAAACTGTCGGTCAGTGGCCTTCAAACTGTCGGTCAGTGCCCTTCAAACTGTCGGTCAGTGGCCTTTAAACTGTCTGTCAGTGACCTCCAAACTGTCGGTCAGTGGCCTTTAAACTGTCGGTCAGTGCCCTCCAAACTGTCGGTCAGTGCCCTCCAAACTGTCGGTCAGTGGCGGTGCCGGGCAGGGTGGGGATGGTCAAAGGTGGCGCCACACCACATTGCTGGGAGTATAGTGCAATCGCCAGTCTGGCCATCGGTGATTGCGGTGTCTAACGCCACTTGACTGCGAAAGACTTGCGATCAGCCGCTTTTGCCGACATTGATATCACTGACCACACGTCGCCTGGGTATAGTTGGTGGTGCTGGTGCACCAGCTGCACGAGGTGTTGGTGCATTACGGGACAGCCGTGGCTCGGCTCAGTACGGTGCGGCTGAGACGCTGTTTCTGTCCCGAGTCGGCAGCCAACACAGACCAGACACCAGTCGGCTGGTCCAGGGCCTGGTTTGGTGGTTTGGTAGTGTCCGTACATCTGCGGAGAGCTCGGCCTCTTTACGACGCCAGCCGGCTGTTCCCGCTCCCTGTGCTGCCGGCCACATATCACCAGCTGACCGCCATCCCCCCGGACAGGAGTTCCTGTCGACGGCGCGGTACCCGCTCCCCCGCTCCCCCGCTCCCTGTGCTGCCGGCCACATATCACCAGCTGATGCGCCCCATCCCCCCGGACAGGAGTTCCTGTCGACGGCGCGGTACCCGCGGCCGCCGCCGGCGCCGCTGCCTGACTCGGCGCCTCTCTCCTCCTCGCCCGACTCGCACGCCTCGGGCAGCTCGCTGTTCGGCCTCGACCAGGTGGACTGGGAGCACCGGTCGGCCGTCAGAGCGCTGGCCGAACACGTCCTCTACGGTGAGCCGCGGGCTACGGCTGCACCGCCCCGTGGGACACTGGTTGGCGGGTCCGGAGCGGAGGCGGGAGGGGAAGGGGGGGGGGACACATACCGAAAGCACGCTCGGTCCTGGTTCTCGCTTGGATTCGTTATCATTTGCGAATAAGTGTATGATTAGGAGTCCCTCAGTGTAACTTTCACAGGTTTAAGTATCTACTCCCTCGCTGTAACCGGGTAGTGATATATACACCAGCTTCCACTGTTCAAGCAACTTTATGATATTGTATTTTGGCTTTGTCTTTAACGAGAGGTCAAATTACCTTGCAGAATAGGACTGCTTATATTCGTGCCTCGCTCGCCGTCTGTACGCATCGCCGTCTGTACGCTCGCCGTCTGTTTAATTGATATACAGCTGCGACTGTTGAGGTCCTGTAGGTTGTTGCCTGTACCGCACTGCCTGTGAGTGGATGGTGTCTGTCCGCTTCACGCCTCTCCTGTGTCTGTGTCGGCCGACCTGCTGACCATGTCCTGCCTGACTGTGTGGCAGACGCTGCCATGTGTCTGTGTCGGCCGACCTGCTGACCATGTCCTGCCTGACTGTGTGGCAGACGCTGCCAGCTGTTGTGCCGTCATGAGCACCCAGCTGGTGGCGCTGCTGCTTCTGCACCGGTTCCGCAGCGGCTGCACGCTGACCGCCCTCACCAACGCGTTCGCCAAGGCCCGGGACGAGCTGCGCGGCCGCCGAGTGGACGTCGGCTTCAGCGGCGAGGCAGGCGACGTCGTCCAGTCGGCTGTGAGTCGGGCAGACGGACCGGTAGGGGTGGAGGGGAAGGTTGGCTTCCTGTTCTATAGTGGGCCGCTTGAAGAGGCTCAAGCTGGCAAGCATATTCTGTGGTTTTTCTGGACTTCAGTGGTTTAAATGTATTTTTAATTTTGCTTTTATCAGGTGTCGCTGCTGGGGCCCGGTCTGGTGACGGAGGAGCGGCTGCAGATGGCCGGCGCCGGCGGCTCCGGCCGTCCGCCGCTGGAGGTCACCTTCCTCCGGCCCGTCACCATCCTGCCGAACGTGCTGGAGCTGGCCTACTACGCTCACGGCGCCGGCCAGCCGCTGTGCCTGGACGCGGTGCTGGCGGCGGCGCTGCTCTCGCTACTGACCGTGGATCTGGCGGCGCTGGTGGACGCCGGCCCCTCGCCCGACTGCGAGGTGGGCCAGCACCAGCTGCTGACGGCCGCCGCCCACCTGGCCGACCTGCTGCGCGACGAGCTGCTGCTGGCGCCGCCCTGCTGCTCCATTGAGGACGCACTGATGGAGCCCTTCAGCCGGCTGACCAGCGCCGAGGTGCTGGTCAGCGTCCAGGTACCGACACTGACGGGAGAGTGGAGGGTTTGGAGGGAGAGGGAGCTCTGTGGGACGCATAATACAGAGGGAAACACGGTGCAACGAAAGGTTACATAATGGTGCTTTGCGGCACAAGGAGTACAGCACTGTAATCATAGGGTAGTGATGAGTGTATAGGGGTGCACGATGTTACAGAGCGGAGAGAGCGGTACTGAGGAGTACACGTGGGTACCGCAGGGAGGGGCCGCTGGAGTGCTTATACGCTGTTCATAAGGAGAATTTCTGTTCACCCGGGAAGTGTGACGTCGGAAGGGATTTGTGTGACGGGACGCTGGCCATTTCTGTTTGCCCGGCTGAGTGAATGGGGACAAGTGCGGATATGATATGCTGAGCGGATGCGGATATGTGTCTGCGGATATGATTCCTATATGTAGATCTTAGCGGCGTGGATGGCATGTCTCAGTAAGTGCGACGGACTGGTCGTCTGTATTCCCTGCAGTCGAAGTCAGTCGATCAGGAGAACTGAGCCTGTGTGCCTGTATTCCCTGCAGTCTAGGCCAGTCGATCAGGAGGACTGAGTCTGTGTGCCTGTATTCCCTGCAGTCGAAGTCAGTCGATCAGGAGAACTGAGCCTGTGTGCCTGTATTCCCTGCAGTCTAGGCCAGTCGATCAGGAGGACTGAGTCTGTGTGCCTGTATTCCCTGCAGTCGAAGTCAGTCGATCAGGAGAACTGAGCCTGTGTGCCTGTATTCCCTGCAGTCTAGGCCAGTCGATCAGGAGGACTGAGTCTGTGTGCCTGTATTCCCTGCAGTCGAAGCCAGTCGATCAGGAGGACTGAGTCTGTGTGCCTGTATTCCCTGCAGTCGAGGCCAGTCGATCAGGAGGACTGAGTCTGTGTGCCTGTATTCCCTGCAGTCTAGGCCAGTCGATCAGGAGGACTGAGCCTGTGTGCCTGTATTCCCTGCAGTCGAAGTCAGTCGATCAGGAGGACTGAGCCTGTGTGCCTGTATTCCCTACAGTCGATCAGGAGGACTGAGCCTGTGTGCCTGTATTCCCTGCTGTCTAGGCCAGTCGATCAGGAGGACTGAGCCTGTGTGCCTGTATTCCCTGCAGTCGAAGTCAGTCGATGAGTTGGAGGACTGAACCTGTGTGCCTGTATTCCCTGCTGTCTAGGCCAGTCGATCAGGAGGACTGAGCCTGTGTGCCTGTATTCCCTGCAGTCGAAGTCAGTCGATCAGGAGGACTGCGCCTGTGTGCCTGTATTCCCTGCAGTCGAAGTCAGTCGATGAGTTGGAGGACTGAACCTGTGTGCCTGTATTCCCTGCAGTCGAAATCAGTCGATCAGGAGGACTGAGCCTGTGTGCCTGTATTCCCTGCAGTCGAGGCCAGTAGATCAGGAGGACTGAGCCTGTGTGCCTGTATTCCCTGCAGTCGAGGCCAGTCGATCAGGAGGACTGAGCCTGTGTGCCTGTATTCCCTGCAGTCGAAGTCAGTCGATCAGGAGGACTGAGCCTGTGTGCCTGTATTCCCTGCAGTCGAAGTCAGTCGATCAGGAGGACTGAGTCTGTGTGCCTGTATTCCCTGCAGTCGAAGTCAGTCGATCAGGAGGACTGAGCCTGTGTGCCTGTATTCCCTGCAGTCGATCAGGAGGACTGAGTCTGTGTGCCTGTATTCCCTGCAGTCGAAGTCAGTCGATCAGGAGGACTGAGCCTGTGTGCCTGTATTCCCTGCAGTCGAGGCCAGTCGATCAGGAGGACTGAGCTTGTGTGCCTGTATTCCCTGCAGTCGAGGCCATTCGATCAGGAGGACTGAGCCTGTGTGCCTGTATTCCCTGCAATCGAAGCCAGTCGATCAGGAGGACTGAGCCTGTGTGCCTGTATTCCCTGCAGTCGAAGTCAGTCGATCAGGAGGACTGAGTCTGTGTGCCTGTATTCCCTGCAGTCGAGGCCAGTCGATCAGGAGGACTGAGTCTGTGTGCCTGTATTCCCTGCAGTCTAGGCCAGTCGATCAGGAGGACTGAGCCTGTGTGCCTGTATTCCCTGCAGTCTATCAGGAGGACTGAGCCTGTGTGCCTGTATTCCCTGCAGTCGAAGTCAGTCGATCAGGAGGACTGAGCCTGTGTGCCTGTATTCCCTGCAGTCGAAGTCAGTCGATCAGGAGGACTGAGTCTGTGTGCCTGTATTCCCTACAGTCGATCAGGAGGACTGAGCCTGTGTGCCTGTATTCCCTGCTGTCTAGGCCAGTCGATCAGGAGGACAGCCTGTGTGCCTATATTCCCTGCAGTCGAAGTCAGGCGATCAGGAGGACTGAGCCTGTGTGCCTGTATTCCCTGCAGTCGAAGTCAGTCGATCAGGAGGACTGAGCATGTCGCCTGTATTCCCTGCAGTCGAAGTCAGTCGATGAGTTGGATGACTGAACCTGTGTGCCTGTATTCCCTGCAGTCGAAATTAGTCGATCAGGAGGACTGAGCCCGTGTGCCTGTATTCCCTGCAGTCGAGGTCAGTAGATCAGGAGGACTGAGCCTGTGTGCCTGTATTCCCTGCAGTCGAGGCCAGTCGATCAGGAGGACTGAGCCTGTGTGCCTGTATTCCCTGCAGTCGAAGTCAGTCGATCAGGAGGACTGAGCCTGTGTGCCTGTATTCCCTGCAGTCGAAGTCAGTCGATCAGGAGGACTGAGTCTGTGTGCCTGTATTCCCTGCAGTCGAAGTCAGTCGATCAGGAGGACTGAGCCTGTGTGCCTGTATTCCCTGCAGTCGAAGTCAGTCGATCAGGAGGACTGAGCCTGTGTGCCTGTATTCCCTGAAGTCGAAGTCAGTCGATGAGTTGGAGGACTGAACCTGTGTGCCTGTATTCCCTGCAGTCGAAATCAGTCGATCAGGAGGACTGAGCCTGTGTGCCTGTATTCCCTGCAGTCGAGGCCAGTAGATCAGGAGGACTGAGCCTGTGTGCCTGTATTCCCTGCAGTCGAGGCCAGTCGATCAGGAGGACTGAGCCTGTGTGCCTGTATTCCCTGCAGTCGAAGTCAGTCGATCAGGAGGACTGAGCCTGTGTGCCTGTATTCCCTGCAGTCGAAGTCAGTCGATCAGGAGGACTGAGTCTGTGTGCCTGTATTCCCTGCAGTCGAAGTCAGTCGATCAGGAGGACTGAGCCTGTGTGCCTGTATTCCCTGCAGTCGATCAGGAGGAC
>JAXIVJ010006570.1:40000-55000 GCA_036785665.1 Chirona hameri
GCCTGCCTGCCTGCCTGCCTGCCTGCCTGCCTGCCTGCCTGCCTGCCTGCCTGCCTGCCTGCCTGCCTGCCTGCCTGCCTGCCTGCCTGCCTGCCTGCCTGCCTGCCTGCCTGCCTGCCTGCCTGCCTGCGTGCGTGCGTGCGTGCGTGCGTGCGTGCGTGCGTGCGTGCGTGCGTGCGTGCGTGCGTGCGTGCGTGCGTGCGTGCGTGCGTGCGTGACTGATGCGATGTGCTGTGTGTGACTGATGCGATGTGCTGTGCGTGACTGCTGCGATGTGCTGTGTGTGACTGATGTGATGTGCTGTGTGTGACTGCTGTGCTGTGCTGTGTGTGACTGCTGTGCTGTGCTGTGTGTGACTGATGCGATGTGCTGTGTGTGACTGCTGTGCTGTGTGTGACTGATGTGATGTGCTGTGTGTGACTGCTGTGCTGTGTGTGACTGATGTGATGTGTGCAGTGTCAGAAAAGTGGTTCCACGATCTAAGTTCGCGGAGAAGTTTTCGCAAGCGGCGGAACAAATTTGTGAATACGTATACCAGTATTTTTTTTGCGTAATTTTGATACGTGTTTCTACACAACCTATTTCCGTATATGCCAATATGTGCATATATTATTATGTAGAAGTTGCTGAATCGTCAGTCATATTTCCTGTACAGATATGGTATTGGCGTCAGTCGGGGACCGAGACTCCCGGGTCGTATGTTAAAAAGGTACCTTGTATCGTTGCGTATGCGTATATGGGAAACTGGGCTCAAGTCTCAGTCTAAAGAAATGCCGTCTTTTGCATAACGTGCAGCGTTGGAATTGTTGCCATTTTCTGGACTTTTGAGGTCCAAATAATTTTGCTCTTTTATTTTTTTTCTGGAAATTTGCTGTCTTTTCACCTGATCTTACTGACATTGCAGTTAAAATAAAATCAATTTTCCTCATAACGATTTAATATATATTACAAATCAGGAATTTTCTAAATAATCTAATAATCTGGCCGGAGTGGTCCAGTGGACACTAGACTTTGGTGCAGAGACTGCACCAACTGTGGGTTCGACTCCCACCTAGTCACCCGCGTTGGTGTTGTCCGACCCGGTGTGGCCCTTGAGAAAGGCCTCGTAAACCTAATCCCAAAGAGAGGAGCAGAATGAGCGCCTCTTGTAAGTGGGCGAAAGGCCCGTTGGGGTGAGATGAAATAAATTACATTTTCTTAATAATATTAATAATGTTAATTTTCAAGCAATAAAATTTTACTCTCCACCTATGGATTTTTGTTCTCCAGGCCAGGTCATGAAACAAAAATCCAACACTGATACCGTGTTTTTAGTGTCCCAGGATTATCCATGGCCCCGATGACGATGGTATCGGTGGCGGGGTTGTAACCTAAATACGCAAACACTTCTTGAGATGTTTTAAAAAGTTTTGGGTTTAATTTTTGGAAATGTACCAGTTTTCCTTCCCTAAACACTGCAGAAATTTCGAACGTTTGGAATTCGAAGGTTCCGCCTTACGATGTTTTTTTTTGTGTACAATTTGTATCGCATCACTGTCACGTTCCGGCTATTGTTCGGAAAGTCAAGTCTCAGTCTATTTGTTATGCTCGGCCATTTGCACCCGCAGACTAAAAATAAATAATTCCTTGCAGTTAAAGTTTTCACGGAATAAAACTTCCAAGTTCAGAAAAATGGAGAAACGGACCACTTTTCTGACACTGGATGTGTGTGACAGCTGTGCTGTATGACAGCTGTGTTGTATGTGACAGCTTTGCTGTGTGTGACAGCTGTGATATGTGTAACAGCTGTGTGTGTGTGTGACTGCTGTGCTGTGTGTGACAGCTGTGCTGTGCTGTGTGTGACTGCTGTAATGTGTGTGACTGCTGTGCTGTGTGTGACAGCTGTGCTGTGTGTGACAGCTGTGTTGTGCTGTGTGTGACTGATGTGCTGTGTGTGTGACAGCTGTGCTGCGTGTGACAGCGGTGCTGCGTGTGCCAGCTGTGCTGTGTGTGACAGCTGTGTTGTGCTGTGTGTGACTGATGTGCTGTGTGTGTGACAGCTGTGCTGCGTGTGACAGCTGTGCTGTGTGTGACAGCTGTGCTGTGTGTGACAGCGGTGCTGCGTGTGCCAGCTGTGCTGTGTGTGACAGCTGTGCTGTGTGTGCCAGCTGTGCTGTGTGTGCCAGCTGTGCTGTGTGTGACAGCGGTGCTGTGTGTGACAGCTGTGCTGTGTGTGACAGCTGTGCTGTGTGTGCCAGCTGTGCTGTGTGTGACAGCTGGGCTGTGTGTGACAGCTGTGCTGCGTGTGCCAGCTGTGCTGTGTGTGACAGCGGTGCTGTGTGTGACAGCGGTGCTGTGTGTGACAGCTGTGCTGTGTGTGCCAGCTGTGCTGTGTGTGCCAGCTGTGCTGTGTGTGCCAGCTGTGCTGTGTGTGACTGATGTGATGTGTGTGACAGCTGTGCGGTGTGTGACAGCTGTGTTGTGCTGTGTGTGACTGCTGTGATGTGTGTGACTGCTGTGCTGTGTGTGACTGCTGTGCTGTGTGTGACAGCTGTGTTGTGCTGTGTGTGACAGCTGTGCTGTGTGTGCCAGCTGTGCTGTGTGTGCCAGCTGTGCTGTGTGTGCCAGCTGTGCTGTGTGTGACTGATGTGATGTGTGTGACAGCTGTGCGGTGTGTGACAGCTGTGTTGTGCTGTGTGTGACTGCTGTGATGTGTGTGACTGCTGTGCTGTGTGTGACTGCTGTGCTGTGTGTGACAGCTGTGCTGTGTGTGACAGCTGTGTTGTGCTGTGTGTGACAGCTGTGCTGTGTGTGCCAGCTGTGCTGTGTGTGACTGCTGTGTGTGTCAGCTGTGCTGTGTGTGACAGCTGTGCTGCGTGTGACAGCTGTGCTGTGTGTGCCAGCTGTGCGGTGTGTGCCAGCTGTGCTGTGTATGACAGCTGTGCTGTGTGTGACAGCTGTGCTGTGTGTGACAGCGGTGCTGTGTGTGACAGCTGTGCTGTGTGTGCCAGCTGTGCGGTGTATGGCAGCTGTGCTGTGTGTGACAGCGGTGCTGTGTGTGACAGCTGTGCTGTGTGTGACAGCTGTGCTGTGTGTGACAGCGGTGCTGTGTGTGCCAGCTGTGCTGTGCTGTGTGTGCCAGCTGTGCTGTGTATGCCAGCTGTGCGGTGTGTGACAGCTGTGCTGTGTGTGACAGCTGTGCGGTGTGTGACAGCTGTGCTGTGTGTGTGACAGCTGTGCTGTGTGTGACAGCTGTGCTGTGTGTCCTGCGTGTCGCCAGGTACAGCTGTCGGCTGACAGCCGGGAGCACCTGCTGCTCCTGCAGTCCCAGGTGGCGCCCGTGATTGACACTTACTACATGACCGCCTGCTGCCTGCACCGACTGGTCGGCCAGGAGCTGGCAGAACAGGACTTCGTGCTCGACGTCCTCTACGAGATCAAGAACAAGCTGATGCTCGGCATGCTGGCCTACGGTAAGTGACGTCATTGGACGGGGGGGGGGAGGCGGTCGGAGTATGGCTGCGTCCCGGCAGAGGGCAGGCTCAGCTGTCCCGGAGCCGGGACGGTCGCGGTGGGTCGCCGCAGCCCCCGGCAGAGGGCAGGCTCAGCTGTCCCGGAGCCGGGACGGTCGCGGTGGGTCGCTGCAGCCCCCCGGCAGAGGGCAGGCTCAGCTGTCCTGGCTCGGATGTGGCGACAGGGCATGCGAGACGCGGCTAACCTGCTGCTGCGAGCAGCGAGAGGTAAAAGGAAACTTCTGTAAGCAGATGTTTCTATGGGATACTTCCCCTATGTTTAAAATCTTTCAGGCGTTACATAGACTTTTCTACCTACCTCAATGCTCATTTTTAGCAGAACAATTTGGCTTAGCCGGAAAAGCCAAATTATTTGTATATAACTAAACGTTTTGTGAAAGCTTAGGCACAAAGGTGCACAGTTGATTGGTCATATTCTTTGATTTGCGCCCGGTTTTATGAGAATGCTGCTGATTCTGTCTAATGGTTATTAGCACGGTCCCGTAAACGACATTATGGCGTACTGCGCACATTGTTTGCACGTTTCGGTACGGTTCCATGTTCAGCATATTTGCACGTTATTTGTTTGTACTGCTGCCTTGATTCTTCTGTCTTGCGCCAGAAATGAACAAGTGTATGGAGGCTATAGACTCCCTACTATAGAGGCTGTTCGGGTTATAAATTAAGCTTAAATCATTTTCAATTCACGTTTGACAGCACGAATGACGTTCATTTGTAACATTTTACAAGGCAAAGCCTAATACACGAGTTCTTAGTCCCCTGTTCCCGTCTCCAAACGACATCAGACAATACGACGCAATGGTGGTCCTGGCGGAGGCCACCAGATACCTCCAGAGTCGTGTATGACTACGGCTCGCTCCGGGAGCCCGGAGGGAGGATCATCATCAACAACAACAAGTTCTTGACGAGTTATAAGTTTTCCTTGTTTGATAGCGAGGTTACCTTAGTGCTTACTAACACGCAAGCTGTTAGGACGACGTGCATCGTGTGTAATTTCACTCTTTTATGGAAATTAAAACACATTGAAATATCTATATTTGTTTGGCCACAACATGGTTCATGCTTACATTTCTTTGCACTATATGTTACGTATATATTCCAGTGAACGACAACGTCACGAACGGAGATGGCGTTCGGTTTGATCTCCGTCACCCAGCTCCCTGACAAAACGCGTTCGGTTTGATCTCATTCTCCCATCTCCCTGGCAAAACATCCGATGCGGACCGGTGTTAGAAATGGTGGAAATGGTGCGGCACGCGCTGTTGATCTATGCGAGCATCAGTATGAGGTCTGCGTTTGATGACGCGAACCTGGGACTGTGTATTTATGGAAAAGGAGCGGGTTCATTGGTACGGTGACCGAGCCCCGCAGTCTCGAATCTGGACGAATGTAAAACGGAGGCCAATTTGTAGTATGTCGTCAGGGAACCTTACTTACTGTTTGTGCAACTTTCAGAGATTTGTCGGAATTAAGTGCTGCGTGAATGGAAACTTGTAAACTTTGTTTGATTTGCTGAGCAAACTGGAATTACGAATGCAGTTTGAAACGCGTGTAAATGTATTTACTGCGCAGAGGTACGTTGCCGGTGTGCTGCTTCTGGAAGTTTGATAAGTTTTTGGAGTCTGATAAAGAGGCAAGTTGTTTACTCTTCGGGCTCTCACGCAGAGTTACAAAATTGGATTGTGGCCACTGCCGGGAGCACTGTATTCGGATGTAAATATTATGTTTACGCCTCGGTCGTGACGGGACTTTGAAGAGGAATGAACGGGAGAGAAATCCATGTATCTTGCAAGCACTGTACATATGCTTACTATAATTTGAAGCATCTGCACGCATCTGAGCTGGAATATATTTAACACCATGGATATTTGTGGATGAATGATTTGGATGGATAGCACAAAGCGGCATTTTTGCATCTTCTCTGGTTATAAGAATTGACGATTACTTGCTGCGAGTCCGTTATTGCCTCATACCAGATTCTATTTCGACATTAGTATATTAATCTCACTCATCTTGTGAACTATTGTACTACGTGTTGCGTGTTTTGGGGGGACTAGACCCTAGACCCACTAAATCAATATAAGACTCATTTATGTGACTTATCTTGTGATGACTGCGATTATGACTTTTTTGCCACTTATCATCTGGATGATTGTGTTTTGCCTCGGGTACGTTATCATACATAGCCTTCATGCTTTCATCGCCTGTTGATGTACACCCAACGAAAACAATCTCCCGTAAAAGGCTCCTAAATCAAGATGGGTCTCTCGAGGAGAGTGTCGTTGCTTGCCGGGTTTCCGACTGGGCTGGGCCGCGGGACGCTATAGTGGCCGGCCGGCGATCGGCGCGCTCCCCGGGGACGGCCGACGTCGGGCCGCCGCCGCCGCCGTCCGGGTAAAACAGACAACCGCCGCCGCCGTCCTGGTAAAACAGACAACCGCCGCCGCCGCCGTCCTGGTAGAACAGACAACCGCCGCCGCCACCGCCGTCCTGGTAAAACAGACAACCGCCGCCGCCACCGCCGTCCTGGTATAACAGACAACCGCCGCCGCCACCGCCGTCCTGGTAAAACAGACAACCGCCGCCGCCACCGCCGTCCTGGTAAAACAGACAACCGCCGCCGCCGTCCTGGTAAAACAGACAACCACCGCCGCCGTCCTGGTAAAACAGACAACCGCCGCCGCCGTCCTGGTAAAGCAGACAACCGCCGCCGCCGTCCTGGTAAAACAGACAACCGCCGCCGCCGTCCTGGTAAAGCAGACAACCGCCACCGCCGTCCTGGTAAAACAGGCAACCGCCGCCGCCGCCGCCGTCCTGGTAAAACAGACAACCGCCGCCGCCGTCCGGGCAAGACAGACAACTGCCGCCGCCACCGCCGTCCTGGTAAAACAGACAACCGCCCCGCCGCCACCGCCGTCCTGGTAAAACAGACAACCGCCGCCGCCACCGCCGTCCTGGTAAAACAGACAACCGCCGCCACCGCCGTCCTGGTAAAACAGACAACCGCCGCCGCCGCCGCCGTCCGGGTAAATCAGACAACCGCCGCCGCCGTCCTGGTAAAACAGACAACCGCCACCGCCGTCCTGGTAAAACAGACAACCGCCGCCGCTGCCGTCCTGGTAAAACAGACAACCGCCGTCGCCGTTCTGGTAAAACAGACAACCGCCGTCCTGGTAAAGCAGACAACCGCCGCCGCCGTCCTGGTAAAACAGACAACCGCCGCCGCCGTCCTGGTAAAGCAGACAACCGCCGCCGCCGTCCTGGTAAAACAGACAACCGCCGCCGCCGTCCTGGTAAAGCAGACAACCGCCGCCGCCGTCCGGGTAAAACAGACAACCGGCGCTGCCGTCCTGGTAAAGCAGACAACCGCCGCCGCCGTCCTGGTAAAGCAGACAACCGCCGCCGCCGTCCTGGTAAAGCAGACAACCGCCGCCGCCGTCCTGGTAAAACAGATAACCGCCGCCGCCGTCCTGGTAAAGCAGACAACCGCCGCCGCCGTCCGGGTAAAACAGACAACCGCCGCCGCCGCCGCCCTGGTAAAACAGACAACCGCCGCCGCCGTCCTGGTAAAACAGACAACCGCCGCCGCCACCGCCGTCCTGGTAAAACAGACAACCGCCGCCGCCGTCCGGGTAAAACAGACAACCGCCACCGCCGTCCTGGTAAAACAGACAACCGCCGCCGCCGTCCGGGTAAAACAGACAACCGCCGCCGCCGTCCTGGTAAAACAGACAACCACCGCCGCCGTCCTGGTAAAACAGACAACCGCCGCCGCCGTCCTGGTAAAACAGACAACCGCCGGCAGCGGGAGGGGACTGCGGACTCCCATACGGAATGTCCGGATAGTCACCCTCTCCAGTGGTCTCACATGGGGTGTCCCGAGTGTCGCCTGCTCCAGTGTCCAGAGAGTCGCTCTTCCAGAGGTGTCGGCTGCCTTCACACCAGAGTCATACCGGGTGTCTGGAGAGTCACCCTTTCCAGTACTGTAGTGTCCAGAGAGTGGGCCGTCTCCAGTGGTACCGACTGCCGTCCCGTGGTCTCATGTGAGCGCGGGCTCCCGGCGCTCTCAGTGAGGCCTGCTGCCCGGTGGTGTCGCTCGGCGGCGCCCGCTCGAGTCACGTCTCCCGCTCGGCGGCGCCCGCTCGAGTCACGTCCTCCCGCTCGGCGGCGCCCCGCTCGAGTCACGTCTCCCGCTCGGCGGCGCCCGCTCGAGTCACGTCTCCCGCTCGGCGGCACCCGCTCGAGTCACGTCCTCCCGCTCGGCGGCGCCCGCCTCGAGTCACGTCTCCCGCTCGGCGGCGCCCGCTCGAGTCACGTCTCCCGCTCGGCGGCGCCCGCTCGAGTCACGTCCTCCCGCTCGGCGGCGCCCGCTCGAGTCACGTCTCCCGCTCGGTGGCGTCCGCTCGAGTCACGTCTCCCGCTCGGCGGCGTCCGCTCGAGTCACGTCTCCCGCTCGGTGGCGTCCGCTCGAGTCACGTCTCCCGCTCGGTGGCGTCCGCTCGAGTCACGTCTCCCGCTCGGTGGCGTCCGCTCAAGTCACGTCTCCCGCTCGGTGGCGCCGCTCGAGTCACGTCTCCCGCTCGCGGCGTCCGCTCGAGTCCCGTCTCCCGCTCGGTGGCGCCCGCTCGAGTCACGTCTCCCGCTCGGCGGCGTCCGCTCGAGTCACGTCTCCCGCTCGGTGGCGCCTGCTCGAGTCACGTCTCCCGCTCGGCGGCGTCCGCTCGAGTCACGTCTCCCCGCTCGGTGGCGCCCCGCTCGAGTCACGTCTCCCGCTCGGTGGCGTCCGCTCGAGTCACGTCTCCCGCTCGGTGGCGTCCGCTCGAGTCACGTCTCCCGCTCGGCGGCGTCCGCTCGAGTCACGTCTCCCGCTCGGTGGCGCCCGCTCGAGTCACGTCTCCCGCTCGGCGGCGTCCGCTCGAGTCACGTCTCCCGCTCGGTGGCGGCCCGCTCGAGTCACGTCTCCCGCTCGGCGGCGTCCGCTCGAGTCACGTCTCCCGCTCGTGGCGTCCGCTCGAGTCACGTCTCCCGCTCGGTGGCGTCCGCTCGAGTCACGTCTCCCGCTCGGTGGCGTCCGCTCGAGTCACGTCTCCCGCTCGGTGGCGCCCGCTCGAGTCACGTCCTCCCGCTCGGCGGCGTCCGCTCGAGTCACGTCTCCCGCTCGGTGGCGCCCGCTCGAGTCACGTCTCCCGCTCGGCGGCGTCCGCTCGAGTCACGTCTCCCGCTCGGTGGCGCCCGCTCGAGTCACGTCTCCCGCTCGGCGGCGGTCCGCTCGAGTCACGTCTCCCGCTCGGTGGCGCCCGCTCGAGTCACGTCTCCCGCTCGGCGGCGTCCGCTCGAGGTCACGTCTCCCGCTCGGTGGGCGCCCGCTCGAGTCACGTCTCCCGCTCGGCGGCGTCCGCTCGAGTCACGTCTCCCGCTCGGTGGCGGCCCGCTCGAGTCACGTCTCCCGCTCGGTGGCGTCCGCTCGAGTCACGTCTCCCGCTCGGTGGCGCCGCTCGAGTCACGTCTCCCGCTCGGCGGCGTCCGCTCGAGTCACGTCTCCCGCTCGGTGGCGCCCGCTCGAGTCACGTCTCCCGCTCGGTGGCGTCCGCTCGAGTCACGTCTCCCGCTCGGTGGCGTCCGCTCAAGTCACGTCTCCCGCTCGGTGGCGCCCGCTCGAGTCACGTCTCCCGCTCGGCGGCGTCCGCTCGAGTCACGTCTCCCGCTCGGTGGCGCCCGCTCGAGTCACGTCTCCCGCTCGGCGGCGTCCGCTCGAGTCACGTCTCCCGCTCGGGTGGCGCCCGCTCGAGTCACGTCTCCCGCTCGGCGGCGTCCGCTCGAGTCACGTCTCCCGCTCGGTGGCGCCCGCTCGAGTCACGTCTCCCGCTCGTGTGGCGTCCGCTCGAGTCACGTCTCCCGCTCGGTGGCGTCCCGCTCGAGTCACGTCTCCCGCTCGGGCGGCGTCCGCTCGAGTCCACGTCTCCCGCTCGGTGGCGCCCGCTCGAGTCACGTCTCCCGCTCGGCGGGCGTCCGCTCGAGTCACGTCCTCCCGCTCGGTGGCGCCCCGCTCGAGTCACGTCTCCCGCTCGGCGGCGTCCGCTCGAGTCACGTCTCCCGCTCGGTGGCGTCCGCTCGAGTCACGTCTCCCGCTCGGTGGCGTCCGCTCGAGTCACGTCTCCCGCTCGGTGGCGTCCCGCTCGAGTCACGTCTCCCGCTCGGTGGCGGCCCGCTCGAGTCCGTCTCCCGCTCGGCGGCGTCCGCTCGAGTCACGTCCTCCCGCTCGGTGGCGCCCGCTCGAGTCACGTCCTCCCGCTCGGGCGGCGTCCGCTCGAGTCACGTCTCCCGCTCGGTGGCGCCCGCTCGAGTCACGTCTCCCGCTCGGCGGCGTCCGCTCGAGTCACGTCTCCCGCTCGGTGGCGCCCGCTCGAGTCACGTCTCCCGCTCGGCGGCGTCCGCTCGAGTCACGTCTCCCGCTCGGTGGCGCCCGCTCGAGGTCACGTCTCCCGCTCGGTGGCGTCCGCTCGAGTCACGTCCCTCCCGCTCGGTGGCGTCCGCTCGAGTCACGTCTCCCGCTCGGCGGCGTCCGCTCGAGTCACGTCTCCCGCTCGGTGGCGTCCGCTCGAGTCACGTCTCCCGCTCGGTGGCGTCCGCTCGAGTCACGTCTCCCGCTCCGGTGGCGTCCGCTCGAGTCACGTCTCCCGCTCGGTGGCGCCCGCTCGAGTCACGTCCTCCCGCTCGGCGGCGTCCGCTCGAGTCACGTCTCCCGCTCGGTGGCGCCCGCTCGAGTCACGTCTCCCGCTCGGCGGCGTCCGCTCGAGTCACGTCTCCCGCTCGGTGGCGTCCGCTCGAGTCACGTCTCCCCGCTCGGCGGCGCCCGCTCGAGTCACGTCTCCCGCGGCGAGGTATCGAGCAGGAGCGGGCCGGGAGCCCCCCCCCCCCCCCCTCCCCCTCCTGGCGTCCCGGCGCGTCCCGTCATTCGCGTGTCGGTTGCAGGCGGTCCACTGCTGCTGTGGCTGCTGTGGCGGCTGCGGCGGCTGCGGCTGCTGCGGCTGCTGCGGCTGCTGTGGCTGCTGCGGCTGACGGGGCTGACGTGGCTGCTGTGGCGGCTGCGGCTGACGTGGCTGCTGTGGCGGCTGCGGCTGCGCTGACGCGGCTGACGGGGCTGACGGGGCTGACGTTGGTGGTTGTGGCTGCTGCGGCTGACGTGGCTGCTGTGGCGGCTGCGGCTGACGTGGCTGACGTGGCTGTGGCGGCGTGACGGGGCTGACGGGGCTGACGCGGCTGACGGGGCTGACGGGGCTGACGGGGCTGACGTGGCTGACGGGGCTGACGCGGCTGACGGGGCTGACGTTGGTGGTTGTGGCGGTTCGTTAGCCGCGACAGCTCGGTTGGTTACGGCGACGCGTGCCGCTGGGTCCTTCTGACAGCATTCCACGACATTTCGACAATTTTGTCCTCAAATTTTAACCCTCATCTCTCACTTTTTTGTTAAAAATTGGTCTATAGGGGTTATCTTGGGTCCTGAATTCAGCTGTGGCAATATTAGCTCGATCTGACCCCAGGTTTTCGAGTTATAGCCTCGGGTATTTTTGGCAAGGTCACGCTGCAGAGGTATGTGTGGAGGCCAAACTAACTCATTTGACTTAATAATTATATGCTGAATTTGCAATGAAACAGAGATTCTATTTTTTTTTGCGTGACCTTGAATGACCTTGAAACCATGACCTCGTGACCTTTTGTTGACCTCGTGTGACCTCGGGTACACCTCTGATTTCAATTTTTCACATCGCAAAATACTTGTCAATATATTGCCTAAAAAGCAAAAAAATAAAAAAGTGCGTTTTTTCCTCTAATTTCCATATTTTTCGCCGATATGCGTGAGTGTTTTCGAATTACCCCCAAGGGTAGGGGTAACGGACGGATATCTCAGCTACCATTGCAGCTAGAGACCCGATTTTTGGTATACACATTGTCAGGGTGACTAGCAACACCACGCAGCCATCCGGCGTGGTTCAAAAGGGATCGAAAGATGAAGACCCCGCCCACATCGGTCCCATAGATTCGGAGCATGACGTCGGCAACGATTTTGGGGTTTTGGTCCAATTTGATACACTTCGATTGAACCAAAGTGGATAAAACTCGAAACAACAACGTTTAGACCAAGCCGGATCGAATAGTGAAGACTCCGTTCAAATTGATCCCATAGGTTCTTAGCATGACGTCGTCTGCAACGATTTTTGCCGGTTTTGGTCCAATTTGGTCCACTTAGATTAGACCAAAGTAGATAAAACTCAAAACTGCACCGTTTTGGACCACGACGGATCGAATGGTGAAGACTCCACTCAAATCGGTCCCATAGGTTCGGAGCATGACGTCGTCGGCAACGTTTTTTGGAGGTTTTTGGTACCAAAATGGAATTGTGGTCACTTAGATTGCACCAAAGTGGATAAAACTCATTATGACACCGTTTTAGACCACGTCGGATCGAATAGTGAAGACTCTGCCCAAATCGGTCCCATAGGTTCGGAGTATGACGTCTGCGACTATTTTTGACGGTTTTGGTCCAATTTGGTCCACTTAGATGGGACTAAAATAAATAAAACTCAAAACCGCACCGTCTTAGACCACGCCGAATCGAATAGTGAAGGCCCCGCCCAAATAGGTCCCATAGTTTTGGAGTATGACGTCGGCAACGATTTTGGGCGGTTTTGGTCCAATTTGGTCCACTTAGATTAGACCAAAATGAATAAAACTCGAAATCGCAGTCTTAGACCACGCCGGATCGAATGGCGAAGACCCCGCCCAAATCGCTCTCATAGTTTTGGAGTATGACGTTGTCGGCAACGATTTTTTGGCGGTTTTGTCCAATTTGGCCCACTTAGATTAGACCAAAATGGATACAACTAAAAATGGCACTGTGTTTTACCACGCCCGACCGAATGGTGAAGACTCCATCCAAATCGGTCCCATAGGTTAACAGATATTCGCCAATTATCCCTCTCCCTTGGGGGTAATTCGAAAACACGCACGTATATCGACGAAAAATACGAAAATTTGAGGAAAACGTTTTTTTGTTGTTTTTTTTTGCGTTGTTAGGCAATATATTGATGAGTATTTTGCAAAGTAAAAAATTGAAATCAGAGGTGTACCCGGGGTCATACGAGGTCAACGAAAAAAAGGTCACGAGATCACGGTTTCAAGGTCATTCAATGTCACGCAAAAAAGGCCAGAAATAGAATATCTGTTTCATTACGAATTCAGCCATACAATTATTTTTTATATTTAGTTAAGTCAAATGCGTTATTTTGGCCTCCAAGCATACCCCTGCAGCGTGACCTTGCCAACATGCCCGAGGCTATAACTCCAAAACCTGACGACAGATCGAGCTAATATTGCCACAGCTGAATTCAGTACCCGAGATAACTCTATAGACCAATTTTGAACAAAAAAGTGAGAGATGTGGGTTATTTCGACTTGTCGAAATGTCGTGGAATGCCCCAGGCTCTGACGGGCGGCGTGCCGGCGCGCCGCTACCGTGGTCCAGGCTGTCAGGCGGCGGTCCGCTGCGGGTCCGCGGGTGGTACGGTGGCTGCGGCAGCGGCGGCGGCGGCAGTCTGGCGGGGAAGTGACGCTGCTGGCTGGGACCGGACCAGGGCCGGGGGCACGGATCACACCGCACCATGTCATAACTCCGTCCCAGATGTGGCCAAAATGGCAAATTGTGAGTTGTCAAGCTTTCTCTTGACAACCAACACATTTTTATTAAGAACGCTTCGAAGCCTAAGAAGCCATGTATGCTGCTGGTTTTGAGCGGTCCAAAAACTCCTGATGGGGTGCATAGTATGACGTGGTTGCGACGCGCCGCCGGGTTTTGATACACCTGTTAGGACATCAATTGCGCACACTTTGAGAAAAAAAAATATGCTCGGGAGTCATCTCAGGTCCAGGTCACCAGACCAGGTCAAGTGACCCCACCACCAAAAATGTTTGCAGTTGTGCCAAAGGCAAGAGTTTTCACCGATCAGGTTGAACACTTACCAGGATGTCATGAGGCATCAGTACTTACAATTCGTATAACTCGGAATTTTGATATCGGTGACCTAAGGTTCAGGTCAATTTCGTAACCTCCCCATAATAAGTCAATGGGGGAAATATACAAATGCTTCCAATTTCAATGATATGCATGGTACTAGTCCAATTACTTCTGGATCATGTTATTATAGGATATGTCTTGATGATCCAAGTGTAAGTTTTGTTCAGTGACCCCTATTGGGATCATTTGAAGGTCATGCGAGGTCACCATCACTTTTTTGTCAGTAACTCTCGACATAATAAAGATAGAGAAGTAAAACAGACATCAATGTGTTTGTCTCGTCGAGACACGTCTTCCCTATGCAACATGCCCTACTTGTCACTCGGGTCACTTGACCTTGACACTAGGTCAAATTGTTAAGTTGACTTAACAAGGGGTCACCTATTATATATCATTCAAAGCGCCTTGACAAGATAAACACAATGGCGTAAACAGTGTTTCGTTATCTTTATTAAGTAAAAAGTTAATAGCAAAAACGATTTAGCCAAAAAAACGGATTTTTTTCTTTTGACCTCTGAGCCTCAAATATTGACCTGAGATCAAATCTGAGGACACTTTAGCGATTACAAATTTCTCTGGCTGGCGTTTGCTTTTTTCCGTTTGTTTCTAACTATCATGGTTTTTGAGATATATGGGAATTTCTGGAGCGATGTCCTAAACAGGAAACAAAAACTGGAAAAATTTGACCTTTGATGACCTCTGGTGACCTCAATTTTGACCTCGACTTAAAAAGAAACAACTGAAATACTTTCGATAGAACATGTATGAAGCTATCAAATGCCTTTTTTCCGCTTCTCGCTACGTTGCGTAGTTTTCGAGATCTCAGGGGGGGGGGGGGGGGGGGCGGGCGGAAATCAACTGCAGCTGCAGTTGCAGCTCGTGTTCGGCGCAAAGCCCCTGCAGGAGGCGGACGTTAAGTTTGGGCGGCCAGTATCTCACCAAATTGAAGATATTGTGATAAGTCTGATTGTTTCGGAATCTCCGAACCATCTTCTAATGATATGCAGTATTTATTTTTTAAACTTTTACTACACATCATACTTTTCTGAAGCAATTTATTGATGCATGTATGAAATAAATACATTTCACGATGTCAAAATGTCCGTAGGACCGGCAAAAGGTCCCAGTGGTCTGCCATAGATTCAGGATACCCTTAAAACATGAGGCTACATTGTAAAGAACATGTTTCAAAAACATCTAGATATGCAAGATAGGCTGGAACCGAGTTTATGGGTGTTTTTCCTAGCCCAGGTCGCGCTTTCCGGAGGTGCGTGACGGCCCGGGCGACCCGATATGTGCGGCAATTGGCCCGGCGCGGCGGCGAGGGAGCACGGACGTGCTTGCTGATTGCTGACAGGGTATTAATATACCTTGTTTGGATAGGATTGTCGTCACATGACACCATGGTTCATGTGT
>JAXIVJ010006570.1:60000-62500 GCA_036785665.1 Chirona hameri
TCTGTCTATGTATGTCTGTCTGATGTATGTATGTCTATGTCTGTCTGTCTATGTCTCGTCTGTCTATGTCTGTCTATCTATGTCTGTCTGTCTATGTCTGTCTGTCATATGTCTGTCTGTCTATGTCTGTCTGTCTATGTCTGTCTGTCTATGTCTGTCTGTCTATGTCTGGTCTGTCTATGTCTGTCTGTCTATGTCTGTCTGTCTGTCCTATGTTTGTCTGTCTATGTTTCGTCTGTCTATGTCTGTCTGTCTATGTCTGTCTGTCTATGTCTGTCTGTCTATGTATGTCTGTCTATTGTCTGTCTGTCTATGTCTGTCTGTCTATGTCTGTCTGTCTATGTCTGTCTGTCTGATGTCTGTCTGTCTATGTCTGTCTGTCTATGCCTGTCTGCCTATGTCTGGTCTGTCTATGGTCTGTCTAATGTCTGTCTGTCTATATGTCTGTCTATGTCTGTCTGTCTATGTCTGGTCTATGTCTGTCTGTCTATGTCTGTCTATGTCTGTCTGTCTATGTCTGTCTGTCTATGTCTGTCTGTCTATGTCTGTCTGTCTGTCTAGGTCTGTCTATGTATGTCTGTCTGTCTGTCTATGTATGTCTGTCTGTCTATGTATGTCTGTCTGTCTAATGTACTGTCTGTATGTCTATGTATGTTCTGTCTGTCTATGTATGTCTGTCTGTCTATGTCTGTCTGTCTATGTATGTCTGTCTATGTCTGTCTGTCTATGTCTGTCTGTCTATGTCTGTCTGTCTATGTCTGTATGTGTCTATGTCTGTCTGTCTATGTCTGTCTGTCTATGTATGTCTGTCTATGTCTGTCCTATGTCTGTCTATGTCTGTCTGTCCATGTCTGTCTGTCTATGTCTGTCTGTCTATGTCTGTATGTCTATGTATGTCTGTCTATGTATGTCTGTCTATGTTTGTCTGTCTATATCTGTCTGTCTATGTCTGTCTGTCTATGTCTGTCTGTCTATGTCTGTCTATGTCTGTCTATGTCTGTCTGTCTATGTCTGTCTGTCTATGTCTGTCTGTCCTATGTCTGTCTGTCTGTCTGGCTGTCTGGCTGTCTATGTCTGTCTGTCTGTCTGTCTATGTCTGTATGTCTATGTCTGTCTGTCTATGTCCTGTCTGTCTATGTCTGTCTGTATATGTCTGTCTGTCTATGTGCTGTCTGTCTATGTCTGTCTGTCTATGTCTGTTGTCTATGTCTGTCTGTCTATGTCTGTCTGTCTATGTCTGTCTGTCTATGTCTGTCTGTCTATGTCTGTCTGTCCTATGTCTGTCTGTCTATTGTCTGTCTGGTCCTATGTCTGTCTGTCTATGTCTGTCTGTCTATGTCTGTCTGTCTATGTCTGTCTGTCTATGTCTGTTCTGTCTATGTCTGGTCTGTCTATGTCTGTTTGTCTATGTCTGTCTGTCTATGTATGTCTGTCTGTCTATGTCTGTCTGTCTATGTCTGTCTGTCTATGTCTGTCTGTCTGTCTGTCTGTCTGTAATGTCTGTCTGTCTGTCTGTCTGTCTGTCGTCTGTCTGTCTATGTCTGTCTGTCTATGTCTGTCTGTCTATGTCTGTCTGTCTATGTCTGTCTGTCTATGTCTGTCCTGTCTATGTCTGTCTGTCTATATCTGTCTGTCTATGTCTGGTCTGTCTATGTCTGTCTATCTATGTCTGTCTGTCTATGTCTGTCTCGTCTGTCTATGTCTGTCTGTCTGTCTATGTCTGCCTGTATGTCTATGTCTGTCTATGTCTATCTGTCTATGTCTGTCCTGTCTATGTCTGTCTGTCTATGTCTGTCTGTCTATGTCTGTCTGTCTATGTCTGTCTGTCTATGTCTGTCTGTCTATGTCTGTCTGTCTATGTATGTCTGTCTATGTCTGTCGTGTCTATGTCTGTCTGTCTATGTCTGTCTGTCTATGTCTGTCTGTCTATGTCTGTCTGTCTATGTCTGTCTGTCTATGTCTGTCTGTCTATGTCTGTCTGTCTATGTCTGTCTGTCTATGTCTGTCTGTCTATGTCTGTCTGTCTATGTCTGTCTGTCTATGTCTGTCTGTCTATGTCTGTCTGTCTATGTCTGTCTGTCTATGTCTGTCTGTCTATGTCTGTCTGTCTATGTCTGTCTGTCTATGTCTGTCTGTCTATGTCTGTCTGTCTATGTATGTCTGTCTATGTCTGTCTGTCTATGTCTGGTCTGTCTATGTCTGTCTGTCTATGTCTGTCTGTCTATGTCTGTCTGTCTATGTCTGTCTGTCTATGTCTGTCTGTCTATGTCTGTCTGTCTATGTCTGTCTGTCAATGTCTGTCTGTCTATGTCTGTCTGTCTATGTCTGTCTGTCTATGTCGTGTCTGTCTATGTCTGTCTGTCTATGTCCTGTCTGTCTATGTCTGTCTGTCTATATGTCTGTCCTGTCTATGTCTGTCTGTCTATGTCTGTCTGTCTATGTCTGTCTGTCTGTCGTATGTCTGTCTGTCTGTCTAATGTCTGTCTGTCTATGTCTGTCT
>JAXIVJ010006570.1:65000-66071 GCA_036785665.1 Chirona hameri
CTCTGTCTCTGTCTCTGTCTCTGTCTCTCTTTCTGTCACTGTGTGCGTGTGGCGGCGGGCTGCGATATCGGCGATGGCGTGTGGCTCGGAGCCGCTCTGATCAGCCTGCCGCTGTGATCGGTGCCTGTATATCCATCCGACGGACGGCGGCACGCCAGCCAGCCATCACAGGACGGGGGCGGGAGAGGGGCCGGGTCGGCCCTGGAGCAGCTTCCGGGCTCGTCTCCGTGACCCTCCTGTCTCCACCCGGCGACGGACTGCCGCCGGCCGCCGCCCTGCGATCTGGCTGCCGTCACAGTATCACCGCCTCCACGGCGACGGAGACATTGGATGCAGATGTGAGCCGAGTATCGGCCGGCGGTAGTTGCTGCAGGAGGTCGGCCTGGGTCACGTGGGGCGCATAAATAACTCTCTCCCCGAATGTGTGGCCGTCGGCGCTCTCGGGTCGGCTGAGATGTGGTGGACTCCCGACAGACACCGGCCACCAGGTCGCTATCGCTCATACCCCTCCCCTCCCGACATGGCCATGTCGCGGCTGGGCTAGACAGCCTGCGCTCGGGCCATGTCTTGCTACCGGTTTCTTTTGGACCGGAGTGGCGAAGCTCGTCCACCCGGCGGTCCACCCAGGACCTGCTCTCTCAATGTGATCGTTGGACTTGGATGCACCGCCGGCCCAGCCTCTCCTCCCCGTTGTGTGACGCGCTCTACAAGGGCAGCCTTCGGACCGTCGACAACTCGCCCGAATCCCTGAGCCACCAAAAGTTACGTTAAAAGGTGATATTTGACGAGTTTAAGTCATGTTAAAAACCTAGGTGTGATTATGGACAGCACACTTTCGTGGAGCTACACGTCAGAATGGTGACTATCGATGTTTCGGTATACTCGTAGGTCTTTCCCATGCCCGACATGTATTGCCTGTACGAGTTATGCCTCATCTTATTGACTCTCTTGTACTATCTCATCTACGGTACTGTGTGCAAGTGTACGGGAACGGAAGTAGTGAGAAATTTAGCTCTCATTCAAAAAGCTTTTCAATTTTGCCTCAAGGGTATCTCAAACCGCCGGAAGTTT
>JAXIVJ010006571.1:0-12500 GCA_036785665.1 Chirona hameri
GACAATGTCAATGTTCATCCCCGGAAACAACTTTTGACACATTGCTGGTGACCTGTGACGTCATAGAGGTCAAATTCCAAAAATTGTGACATTTGGCCAGATTTGACCTTCGTGATCTCGTTCGACCTTCAAAATATTAGCCGAAGGTCAATGCAATTTTACAAAATGTAGATCATCATAGCACCTACCTACCCTGTAAGTTTCATCATTCTAGCTCTCATACTTTCGGAGATCTTGGGGGGGGGGGGCACTAAAGTGCCCCCTCTCCACTGCGTGCTAGTGGCATACCCCTCTCCACTGCGCGTGTTAACCCTCGCCCGGGTAGGGCAAAATCACTACGTGTTCAGGTAGGGGAAAGGGGGGGGGGGGGGGGGTACGACCCCCCTTAGCGTTTCGCATCTAATTGAGCTAGAGCTTCGATTCAAAGACGAGAGTGTTGCTTGTGACGAGAGGAAGCCGCTGCTACCCGATTTAAGGTCTTGGGTCATTATGTGACCTCTGAGGTCATGTCAATGACCCAAATGTCATCAAAATTGAAAATGCGTATAAATGGAATTTTATCGAACTAGAATCGTGAATGAGCATATCATAATGCTTAATCGGTGCAAAATTCGTAATCAGCGTCACAAAATGTCTAAAAACTGCCAAATTACAAAAAGGTCATGTCAGGTCATCTGAGGTCAGTGACCTCGGTTGACCTGTGGAAGCGCATGACCCCAGTGGAACATATCATTATTTCAAATGGATCCCAAAGTTGAAATCAGCGTCACAAAATGTCCTAGAAACCGCCAGAAGCCCAAAAAAGTCATCTGAGGTCATTGGAGGTCAATGACCTCAGTTGACCTCTGAAAAGGTCAATCGAGGTCACAATCTTAGTGGAAACCACAACTGTCACCTGGAAACACCTGTGCCTTAACTGTAACTGTATGTGTATCCCACCTTAACATTATATTTGAGTTGAGATAGCCATGTTGATGGCCTAGCATTGAAATTAAGTATCGGTAGCAGTTAAAACGACCACAATGATCTAATCAAAAAGATATTCGAGTTTGATTTTGACATCGGTAAAAAATAAGGCCCATGTGTATTTGAATAGGGCCTCTAAACCAGTGTCCTAGCATTGGGAAATTTGGGTGGAAAATGACACCCTATGGATACTATTTTCCCACTCTTTATCCTGAGTTTTACTGTGAATTTTCCACTCCTTATTTTAAAATGTATTGGATAATTGGAAACCTGATACTGATTTATGGATGTAATGATAGGGACAGCCTGTGGATGGAAAGGCAGGTAAGAATTGGCATAGGTAATAACTAAATTTGGTGAGCAGGTAATTGGGTGATAAAGCCTGGTACATATGCGTTTTGGTTTAATTTTCCACTCTTTATACTTATTTTTAGTCAAGAGTTTTCCACCCCGCACCCCAGCTCCAAAGCAATTCTAGGAGCCTGCTCTAAACCAACAAAGTCGTCTCTCTTTGCCCAACTGGTAATGATAGTCGACTTGTTTTAACCCGCGCACTGCACAACAAACACTCGATAACTGCAGAAGTTACAAGCATCGATACTGCGGGACGCCAGTTGCGCCTGACATGACCTTGATAAACAGGTCATAGGTGTACGCATGTGGGTTAGAAATTCACAATTTTCAAAGCATGTGATAAATTTTTTAAAAGTAGGGTACTGAAAGTTGCATCGAAATCGGTTGGAAACTACGCGAGTTATTCTAGAAAAACGGGGGGGGGGGGGGGGGGGCATCCACCCCCCCTACCAGGGCGAGGGTTAAAGGGAAATAATGACCTTTTGATTTTATTAGCAACAATTTCTTAGGCTACCGTTATGGTTTTAAGATTATTTTATTTAAATTTAAGAATTAAATAAAATTATTCCCAAATTCAAAGTTGTAAGTTTGGAAAAATACAAAACAAGTACCTTGTGTACTTCATGAAGGTCATTGACCAATTCGTCCTTCCCTACCATTGTTTACATCGAGTGCGGCATTTTTGGAGGCTCTATGACGTTTCCGATCAAACTGATCCGTGAAGCGATCCGTGAAGCATCCGTGATGCATGACTGACTATCAGTATAAGTCATGAATAACAACAACATGCAAACTATACCGACTCGAATGAAATAAGGGCGGAATTATTTGAACCCCAGGCAAGCAAGTATTCGCAAAACACTCGGCACTGCGCCACAATAGCAAAAGGCGAGGGAATTGCATATTGGATACAACATTATTACGTCATAAGTTTCTGAAGTGTCAACTACTATCAAATACAGTGATACAATACCTTCAATAATGATTAACAAGAAAATTCAAACTTAAAAGCAATAATTTGAATAAGTCTTTAATTAGCTTTCAACTCAAAATCAGATATATTTTGCAATGCTACACACGAATGGCACCAGTGACGTCATTAACAAAGCCTGCTACGGGACTTGGGTATACTAATCAGGAACAAATCGCCACAATGGTTAACCCGCGCACTGCAGGGGGGGGGGGGGGGGATTTCCGCCCCCCTCAGGTTTTTCAAAGATAGCGAAAAAAAAGGTTTTGGCACACCTGTTAGGACATCAATTGCGCACAGTTTGAAAAAAAAAATAACCTCAGGTCATCTCAGGTCAGGTCACCAGACCAGGTCAAGTGACCCCACCTCCAAAAATGTTTCCAGCTGTGCAAAAGCCAGAGTTTTCACCGATCAGTTTGAAACTTACCGGATGTCATGAGGGCATAAGTACTTACAATTCGTATATTTCGGAATTTTTATATCGGTGACTTAAGGTCAGGTCAATTTCGTGACCTCCCCATAATAAGTCAATGGGGAAATATACAAATGCTTCCTATTTCAAGGATATGCATGATATTAGTCCAATTACTTCTGGATCATGTTATTATAGGATATTCTTGATGATTCAAGTGTAATTTTTGTTCAGTGACCCCTATTGGGTCATTTGAGGTCATGCGAGGTCACCATCACTTTTTTTTGTCAATATCTCCCGACATAATGCAGGTAGAGAAGTACAACAGACATCGCAATGTGTTTGTCTCGTCGAGATACGCCTTCAAATATGCAACATGCCCTACTTGGGTCACCACTTGACCTTGACCTGAGGTCAAATTGTTAAATTGACTTAACAAGGTCACCATGTATATCATTCGACGCGCCTTGACAAGATAAACACAATGACGTAAACAGTTTTCCGTTATCTTTATTAAGTAAAAAGTTAATAGCAAACAACGATTTAGCAAAAATAAAGATTTGTTTTTTCCTTTTTGACCTCTGGAGCCTCAATATTGACCTGAGATCAAATCTGAGGACACCTTAGCGATTGCAAATTTCACTGGCTGGCGTTTGTTTTTTCCGTTTGTTTCTAACTAGCATCGTTTCTGAGATATATGGAAATTTCTGGAGCGATGTCCTAAAACAGGAAAAAACTGGGAAATTTGACCTTCGATGACCTCTGGTGACCTATATTTTGACCTGACCCAAAAGAACACAGAAATACTTTCGATAGAACATATATCAAGCTATCAAATGACTTTTTTCCGCTTCTCGCTACGTAGCGTAGTTTTCGAGATCTCAGGGGGGGGGGGAAATCAACCCCCCCTGCAGTTGGTGTTCGGCGCGCCCCTGCAGTGCGCGGGTAAGTGCGCCGAGAAGCATGACAATGACTTTGTAAACAAATCGCCGACGCTAAATAGGTCGCCGTCGATGTGCATCGATGAGCTTCCGATTTAATTGCCAGTTTTGTGTTATTGTTTGTTAGTTTTTTTTGGGGGGGAAATTATTATTTTTCATGATAATATAAAGCATAGTGTTATATACAGCCACATACAAATTATACAAAACTCCTAATGTTGAAAACAAATGAATCGATTTGCAAAAATTGAGGGTCGCAACCACTAACTATGCCGCCGTTGATGTGCATCGATGAATGAGCTTCCGATTTTATTGCCACTTTTTCCAATCGCTGTTAGTTTTAGAAGATCGCCGGGCATATAATCACAACAAGCAGAACGCATACTATATTTTCCACTCTATTGCGTAAAAAAGCAATACAGGAAAAGCCCGCAGTTTGATGAGGACCAAAAGTACTTGCAAGTACCGATCGTTAAAAGTGTGGAACGCTTATCAACTATAACTTGAAATATCTTTCGGTAGGAAAGTTTTCATGCAAAATGTGATGAATTTACAATATATTTTGGTCTCGTCTGGCGATTTCAAGTGCTAACTCCATTTTTGTGGGAAAAGGTCATTATTTCCCTTTAAGGCGCGTTTAGGCGGAGCCGACGGAAGTCGTTAATGCAGAGGCGTGACAGATGATCGGAGGCGGTGTTTTGCGATCCCGGAATGTGACAGATTCGAGCGTCAAAGTGGCCCATTGCTGCCGCACAGAGGACTTGGAGGACGAGGGCGGTGAGTCTTGGGTCGTGTGACCAGCCTCGTGTCCAGGCGCGCACCGCGCTCGCCCGCCGGATTATGTATTAGTGCAATAGGGTGTAACGTCAGAGTGACTTGGGACGCGGGTACAACTTGAATCGTGGCGACTCGGCCACGCAAAATGACGGAACATTTATTGGCAGGTGAATACACATGGTTGTGGTAAGTAAAAACGTGCATAATTTGAATGCATGCAGTGGCATGCTCAGGATTTGGAAAGGAGGGGCAATAGACGATATTCCACATTTTGCCTCCCCTGACACAAAAAACATAATTTTCTTCCTCGCAGATGATTTTGAATGACATCATTCGCTTCAAAATACCATTCCGTGGCACCAAGCACACTAACTGTGTATTGAGTCTTCCACATGCCCCCCCCGAAATCCGCCACTGGGATCGCCTCTGGGAAACCAAAACAAAATTGCGAAAAAAATCACACAATCTTAGAATGTTCATTGTTCACTGAGTTTGAAGTTTATATCCTTCAGATTTCGGTCTTATGCCATTGACTCAATATTTGCGCAATTCTTTGCGCAATTCAAAAAAATTAGAGAAAAAATTGTAACATGTCTGTGAAAAGTGTCATCAAAGGCCTTAAAGTTTGAAGTTTGCAGCTACAACGGTTAAAGACCAAGACATGATTCCCTTCGAACTCGAGACATGCGAAAAAACGCAACATGGCCCCCAAAAAGTGAGCCTGGAGCCGCCCCTGAGCAACAACTTTTTAGGGTAAGGCGCCAAAATGTGCTCATTGAATAGTTAGGAAAAGTCAGAAAGTTTGCAGGTCGTATCTTTACGCGTTCTGGAACAGGAGCGGACAACCCTCAAGGAGGGGGGGGGGGGGGTCGTTTAAGCCCCACGATACTTAACAGGGTTAAGCAGTGGGGGGGGGGGGGGGGGGGGGGGTATGGTCCCCCTGCCCCGTTCATACGGCTATGATTATATCTAGGTTGACCTAAACAAGATAATAACAAAATATGAAACCAACCCAGCCACATTGCACCACGAGTAGCGACGCGAGTTATTAGATTTACGCGCGAGTTATTAGATTTGGTGTGCATTTTTTCACCAGAAATAGCCACGGCAGACCACCGTAAGCTCGCCGTAAGCGCGAGAGCGATTTGCCAAGGTGAGAAAGGCGAGCTTCGAATGCTTTATTCTGGTTATGATATTGCCTGTCATCGCCAGCTATAATAGATGGCCAAGCCTGGCAGCTGGCGCACACCATATGGGTATCTCTTTATGCGAAATCGATTTAAACGGATATTGCTACCTCGCAGGCCAATATGGAGTTTTTAGTGTGTATCGGTAGATTAAGCGTGTCCGATTTCACCTGCAAAATTTGGTTCCCGAAACTCCCCCCCATTATATAAAAACAACAACATTTGCACCACTCATGATTGGCACACATTCATAAAATTGGAGTCGCCTCATCAATATTTAGAATCACTTCTTTGCGGACTATGATTTGCTTTTGAATATTGTAAACTCAACATTACCATTCAGTCCAAAACCCCATGTTAAAGGTGAACTATTCCCTTTAATAGGCTATAGCCACTTTTTTATATCGAAAGGTAATTGATCAAACTCAAATTGGCTTTGAGTCAAAAATACAGGTTTCGACTGGGACAAGGTCAAGTAGTTAGAAAAGGTCACAAGGTCACAAAATCAAACAATCAAAATCAGTTTTTTAGATAGCCAAAAGTTTCCCTGCATCATTGTGAGTTCAGTGATATATCGCTTTTAATGTTTCCGGTCGTCTAACTACAAGTTATGAACCATCAAAGAAAGGCCTGCAGCGTGACCTCTCGACATTGCCTGAGGCTATAACTCGGTGACCGTTGCTCGGCGAGGCAAAATATTTCCACAGTCGTCTTCAGGGCCTACGACTACCATATAGACCCAATCTTATACATTTTTTTTTAAATATGAGGGTGAAAGGCACTGGTCGATCTGTCCTGGAACGCCCCAGCTGCGCCACGTCGGCGGCCGTGCCGGCGCGGGCGTAGCACGGAGGTTACCAGTTCAGTGGCTCGCAAACGTGAGGTGTGTTCCTGCCCTTGGGACACCTATCGGGGGTGAGCTCAATAATAGTTTCTTTGGATTCCACTGCGTGCAGCACCGATTGGCCCGCGGGCAGGACTGTTGTACTGGACTGTACGTGTATACATTCTAACAACGTAAATCAGAATGGACCCCTCACCTCTAGCTCTGCGACCTTGTCTCGCTGCTGCCCAGTGAGGAAGGGCTTCACCTCGTCTGTCAGGCAGTCCTGGTGGAATCGATGTCCACAGGGGAACACGTACAGCGGCCGGGTCAGCAGCTGGTGACGGCACACCTGACACGCGTCTGACGCCTGCAACACAGGTCAGGTCAGGCCAGGTCAGGTCAGGTCAGGTCAGGTCAGTCAGGTGGGGTCACAGCAGGTCAGGTCAGTCAGGTGGAGTCACGGCAGGTCAGGTCGATCGGTCAGGACATTTAGATGGCATGCCGTTGAATACCCTGAATAGGAACATACCAATGCGCAATGTGAAATACAAAACACATTAGATTCTAACAAGTGAAAACCTGCTCCCAAAAGCCAAGCTCAACAGACTCCAAATCCATATTTGTGTTTTGTCTACAGGTGCGCTGTACCTGTACAGTGACGAAGCCGTCCCTGAACTGGCCGATCTCGCGGCGCAGCAGCTCGGTCGCCCGGGTCGCCTCCTCCATTTCGGTCCGGAGCTCACCGATGTGCTCATTGTACGACTGCCGGCAGTAGAAGACGCCACGTCACGTCACGTCACGTCACAGACATCACCAGACAGCTGACGGCACGTCATATCACGTCACGTCAGGTCAATGGTGTCAGGTCCTCATTACAGGAGAGGCGGCCAGCGTAACAGAGGTAACCTTTCGGTCTGTCACAAACTTTCGGACAACACAAAGAAAGTGTCAAATGCGCCTCAGACTGAATTGGAGATGCTTTGAAGCAGACGTTTGTGCTTTATTCCAGTGGAATCGAATCCGTTTGTACTGGAATCGGAACAGGGGCGTATGGAGAATTTCGCCCAGGGGTGGGGGGGGGGGGGGGGGAAATGGGATCAGAGGGGACCTCGTAGCCAAGGGGCCCCCCACATCATTCAAACAGCACAGTGCGTTGTATGTTGTAAAACAACGACGACAAACAAGATTTCGACAACGAAAAACAAGTGTATTTTTTCATTTTTGGGAGTGAAAAACACAAAATTTCGTAAATCCGAGATAGTCATTTTTAATATTTTGTCATTTCCTTTTTTCAAACTTTTTTACTTGCAGTTTTCGTCAAAACTCGAATTTCTATGATTTTTCAAGCATGTATTGTTTTCCCACCAAAAATGACATGACATGACGTGATTTAAAAAAAATTGTCTACGTCCCATAGGAACCGAGTTAGAGGGGGGGGGGGGCCTCGAAACGCCCCCCCCCCCCCGGCACGGCGAAGGTGGCGCCGAACACCGGCACGGCGCGGATTAAGGACGTGACACATCTGACAACGGGACACATCAATCGGGCTCGTCTTAATACCAGTAACGCACCGTAGTTGGCGATGAACGAGCGAGCGCGAAGGAAATGTATGGTGAATTTTAACTCGGTCGGGCAAGTAGTTTCTGAGATACAAAAAATGTGCGCACGTGCAGAGGCACATCACCCCTGACTTGTGGGAAAGTGGCGACTGAGAGGTTCCTAACCACACACCAAATTTGATCACAATCGGCTCAGTCGTTCCTGAGATATAAAATAGGGGTGTGCACGTGCGCACGTGCAGAGGCACATCACCCCTGACTTGCGAAAAGGCGGCGGCTGAGAGGTCCCTATCCACACACGAAATTCGAACACAATTGGCTCAGTCGTTCCTGATATATATATATATATATATATATATATATATATATATATATATATATATATATATATATATATATATATATATATATATATATATATATATATATATATATATATATATATATATATATATATATATATATATATATATATATATATATATATATATATATATATATATATATATATATATATATATATATATATATATATATATATATATATATATATATATATATATATATATATATATATATATATATATATATATATATATATATATATATATATATATATATATATATATATATATATATATATATATATATATATATATATATATATATATATATATATATATATATATATATATATATATATATATATATATATATATATATATATATATATATATATATATATATATATATATATATATATATATATATATATATATATATATATATATATATATATATATATATATATATATATATATATATATATATATATATATACATATATATATATATATATATATATATATATATATATATATATATATATATATATATATATATATATATATATATATATATATATATATATATATAATAGGGGTGTGCACGTGCGCACGTGCAGTCACCCTATCCCCGACTTGTGGGAAAGTGGCGACTGAGGGGTCCCTAACCACACACCACATTTGCACACAATCTGCCCAGCCGTTGCGGAGTTTTTGATATAAAAAACTTTTCAACACCCCTCACGCGGCACGCGCCACGCGCAGTGGTAGGCACCCACATGAGTCGGCACTGGTCTCAAACAGGTTAGGTTGGATGGGGCTACTCAGCAAAGAAGTCCGCTTGTCAATCGGACGTGTGGTTGCAGAGATATGAGCTTCTCAAAAGCGTCGCCACGGGCCGGGCCGGGCCGCTCATAATCATATTGTTTCCATCCACCAGGGAAGGACGAGCGAGCGCTTCGCACTCGCTCGTAATAAGGCTCCTCTTAGTATAAAGGCCGAAGCCTTATCCACACCCGTTTGTCGGCACCGTTTTTACTTGTTCACGCATCTAACGTTCGTATCCAATTCATCACTACCGGGGGACTATTGAATCCAACGGGAACCGCACTCTTGACCTCTGCCCCGCCCTGCCCCACCCTGCCCTGCCCCCGCCCTGCCCTCTCCCTGCTCTGCCCTCTCCTCCTCCTACCTGCAGTGAGTCGCAGATGGCCTCCTTGAAGTCGTCGATGGTGACGAAGTCGGGGAAGAAGGGCAGCACGTCCTCGATCCGCAGCAGAGGGCAGTCGCTCAGAAACTGCATGGTGCGCTGCACGCTCTGGTCACACTGAATCGTGTACTTGGCTGCAGGGCGGCGGCGGGGGCGGGGGCGGCGTCACACTGAAGGTCACACTGGATCGTGTACTTGGCTGCAGGGCGGCGGCGAGGGCGGGGGCGGGGCGGCGGTCAGACGCCCTGAGTAAGACACGGCTGTTGTGTGGTCTAAAGTGCACATAGGCGTAGGCGTACCCAAGGAAGAGGGGGGGGGGGGGGGGCAAACATGACAATTACACCCCCCCCCCCCCCACACACTCCCCTGAAGGTATGTGCGTGCCCCTTTGGCCGTATATGCACCATATGATTACGAGCGAGCGCGAGTCTTTCCGTGGTATAAGGGAAAAATCTGAATATGAGCGGCCCGGCCCGGCCCGGCCCATGGCGACGCTTTTGAGAAGCTCATATCTCTGCAACCACAAGTCCGATTGACAAGCTGACTTCTTTTCTGAACAGCCCCATCCAACCTACCCTGTTTGAGACCAGTGCCGACTCATGTGGTTGACTACCCCTGCGCGTGGCGCGTGCCGCGTGTGGGGTGTTGACAAGTGTTTTCTCGCAACAACTCTGCAACAGCTGAGCCGATTGTGTGCAAATTTGGTGTGTGGTTAGGGACCCCTCAGCCGCCAATTTTCCACAAGTCAGTGGTAGGGTGCCTCTGCACGTGCGCACGTGCACACCCATATTCTATATCTCAGGAACGGCTGAACCGATTGCGTTCTAATTTGGTGTGTGGTTAGGGACTTCTCAGCCGTTGCCTTTCCACAAGTCAGGGGTGGAGTGCCTCTACACGTGCGCACGTGCTCACCCCTATTCTATATCTCAGGAATGGCTGAGCCGATTGTGTTCAACTTTGGTGTGTGGTTAGCCGCCCCTCCGCCGCTGCCTCCCCACAAGTCAGGGGTGGGGTGCCTCGGCACGTGCGCACCTTTTTTTTGTATCTCAGGAACTACTTGTCCGATCGGGTTGAAATTCACCATACATTCACAATACATTTATTTCGCGCTCGCTCGTTCATCGCCAACTACGGCGCCAAACTGGTTACGAGCGAGCGCGAAGCGCTCGCTTGTCCTTCCGTGGTGTATAGGAAAAATCTGATTATGAGCGGCCCGACCCGGCCCGTGGCGACGCTTTTGAGAAGCTCATATCTCTGCAACCGCACGTCCGATTGACAAGCGAGCTTCTTTGCTTAGCAGCCCCATCTAACCTATCCTGTTTGCGACCAGTGCCGACGCACGTGGGTGACTACCACTGCGCGTGGCACGTGCCGCGTGAGGAGTGTTGAAAAGTATTTTCTCGCAACAACTCCGCAACGGCTAGGCAGATTATGTGAAAATTTCGTATGTGGTTAGGGACCCCTCAGCCGCCACTTTCACACAACTCAGGGGTGGGGTCACTGCACGTGCCCACGTGCACACCCCAGTTTCCCACAAGTCATGGGTGGGTACCTCTGCATGTGCGCACGTGCGCACCCCTATTCTATATCTCAGGAACGGCTGAGCCGATTGTGTTCAAATTTGTTGTGTGGTTAGGGACCTCTCAGCCCCCACTTTCCCACAAGTCAAAGGTGGGTGCCTCTGCACGTGCGCACCCTTTTTTGTATCTCAGAAACTACTTGCCCGATCGAGTTGAAATTCCCCATACATTTCCTTTGCGCTCGCTCGTTCATCGCCAACTACGGCGCCTTACTGACAACAGGGGGCAGCACATCATCCATTGGAGCGTAGACCGGGGATCCTGAAAGGTCGGCTGGATCCTCGAGGATCGACCGGGGCACCTCGAGGATCGACCGGGGAACCTGGAAGGCCCATCTGGGGATTCATGGATGAAAGACCAGGGCCCCTGAACCCATGGAAATTTGTCTGTCTGTCTAGGAACTGGACCCATGGGAATTTGTCCAGGACCCTAAAAAGGGCCAATTACAAATCTCAACATACCCTACCCGCAACATTTTTAACTCACCGGATTTGGCCCACTTTGTTTTGAGGGGCCCCATTTTAACCTTTTGTATTATTAATTTTTCCCCTAAAATTATCCTCACCTGGGGGTACTCAGGGGCGAACATAAGGGTGGGGGACCTCTTGCGCTACCCGGGGGTCCCTGAGACAATGAGAAACCCCTCTGTCAGTTAAGGGGGCCCGTGTAGTGGTACTGTACTGAGTACAGGGGACCCCTGGTGCCAGCAAGGGGTCCCCGGTACAAGATAGTCGCCATACCAGGCTATTTTTGCCCCCACATTTATTTTGAAATATCACCTAAACAAAACCGGAGTTTTTGTGGATGTACCTTGGGGCCCCCCTGGTCGAAAACAACAAAATGAATGATATATTTGGTTGTTGAAAATATGCCCCTCTAAAAATACAGTGGGCCAAATCCGGTGAGTTTTTTTTTCTCGTGGGGGTACCTTATGCCTCATCCAACTTTGCCCCTCTCCCCCTGGAGTGAATCTTGGGTACACTACTGATAATGCATAACCCCCAACAGGCGCTCTGTTGGGCTCAGAGCGTCCAGTTCGAGATGCGATGCTTCAATTCGGAAACGGCAGATGTTTGCTGGGGAGTAGGAATTTGACACAAGGGACTCAAGGAATTTGAGGATCAAGGAATCAAGGAATTTGACGCAGGGGTTGCATATGCACTGACCATTCACATTTTCAAAATCACCATACATGACATTTGGGCCAGCAGCATCACAGTCACGAGGTAGTTTCCACCCACCAATCAGCGATCACAACTGTCACACAGGAGCTCCACCCACCAATCGGTGATCACAACTGTCACACAGGAGCTCCACCCACCAATCAGCCATCACAACTGTCACACAGGAGCTCCACCCACCAATCAGCGATCA
>JAXIVJ010006571.1:15000-66068 GCA_036785665.1 Chirona hameri
CAGACACGACAGACAGACACGACAGACAGACACGACAGACACGACAGACACGACAGACACGACAGAGAGAGTTCTGTTCTCAGTTCCGTTCAGTTCATGCTATAGGCGCTAAATATACTTTGCGCTATGAGTATTTTGCGCTAAATGAATGGCCAGTGTGATGGCCAATGAATGGCAACCTGTTTGTTCAGTATGACGTCACCTGTTAGGCCAGTGTGACGCCACCTCGCTACCCTCGTGTGACGTCACCTGATTAGCCAGCGTGACGTCGTGTCTGAGCGCCAGCTCCACGGCCTCCTGGTAGCGTCCCACCACGGTCAGCACGTGGACGGCGGCCCGTGGCTGCCGACTGAAGCACTGTCGCAGCACGTGTCCCGGGGTGTAATGGACACAGTGCCGGTCTGAACCTGCCAGCAGCGAGGGGAACGGTCAGGTGAGGACACAGTGCCGGTCTGAACCTGCCAGCAGCGAGGGGAACGGCCAGGTGAGGACACAGTGCCGGTCTGAACCTGCCAGCAGCGAGGGGAACGGCCAGGTGAGGACACAGTGCCGGTCTGAACCTGCCAGCAGCGAGGGGAGCGGCCAGCTGGTGAGGACACAGTGCCGGTCTGAACCTGCCAGCAGCGAGGGGAACGGCCAGGTGAGGACACAGTGCCGGTCTGAACCTGCCAGCAGCGAGGGGAGCGGCCAGCTGGTGAGGACACAGTGCCGGTCTGAACCTGCCAGCAGCGAGGGGAACGGCCAGGTGAGGACACAGTGCCGGTCTGAACCTGCCAGCAGCGAGGGGAACGGCCAGGTGAGGACACAGTGCCGGTCTGAACCTGCTAGCAGCGAGGGGAGCGGCCAGCTGGTGAGGACACAGTGCCGGTCTGAACCTGCCAGCAGCGAGGGGAACGGCCAGGTGAGGACACAGTGCCGGTCTGAACCTGCCAGCAGCGAGGGGAACGGCCAGGTGAGGACGCAGTGCCGGTCTGAACCTGCCAGCAGCGAGGGGAACGGCCAGGTGAGGACACAGTGCCGGTCTGAACCTGCCAGCAGCGAGGGGAACGGCCAGGTGAGGACACAGTACCGGTCTGAACCTGCCAGCAGCGAGGGGAACGGCCAGGTGAGGACACAGTGCCGGTCTGAACCTGCCAGCAGCGAGGGGAACGGCCAGGTGAGGACGCAGTGCCGGTCTGAACCTGCCAGCAGCGAGGGGAACGGCCAGGTGAGGACACAGTGCCGGTCTGAACCTGCCAGCAGCGAGGGGAACGGCCAGGTGAGGACGCAGTGCCGGTTTGAACCTGCCAGCAGCGAGGGGAACGGCCAGGTGAGGACGCAGTGCCGGTCTGAACCTGCCAGCAGCGAGGGGAACGGCCAGGTGAGGACGCAGTGCCGGTCTGAACCTGCCAGCAGCGAGGGGAACGGCCAGGTGAGGACGCAGTGCCGGTCTGAACCTGCCAGCAGCGAGGGGAACGGCCAGGCGAGGACGCGGGCATAGCTTGTTTTAGATAGTACATATATATGATATAAAATGTAGCCTATGCTCAATGCTCATGTTATATAAAATTACGCAAAATAAGGAAAAGACAAGAGACAAAACAAACCTATATTATGCATTGCCGTTTCCTTAGCCCTGATGAAGCCGCAAGGCGTAATATATAGCATTTTCCTCATTTTTCTTTATTTTATATAACATGAGCATAAACTACATTGTCTATAATCTTATCTTCATCATAATGCCAATTTCGGCCATACATCATAAAGTGGATCTCGAGTAAAACAGCCAACAGCAAGGCCGTGATTCAGAATGTCGAGGTGTCAGTCATCTTTCTAATGTATTGTGAGCATGAATCGACATGAGTATAGCCAGTCGATTGATTACAAAGTTAGGGTGTCGTGCACCCACCAAACTTACCATTCTTACGTCAACGTGTGGAGCACACAGGATTTCAGAAGGAAAAACAATATGTAGTCGTCGTCAAAGCGTCGAATGAAATTGGTTACACTAGCACCCGGGCTCCAAATAACAGAAGTATTCGATTAGAATAGCGCTTATTGTGTCAGCTCACCCTGACTGTGGAGGTAGGCCATCAGCTTGTCCGGCCTGTAGCGCACGTACAGCGTCACGAGATAGTTGTGCGCCACACTGTCCGTACTCTCCAGCGTGTTGACGCAGAACTCCAGGTAGCGCAGGATCTGCTGACCCTATCGACCAGCAGTCAGCCGTCACCATATGTATGATACCACAGCGATATCCAACACAAATTCTGCATTTTCGTAATGCCTAAACATAATGCCTTTGAGATCCATCCAAAACATCAAGGCTCCAAGGCTGAAAGACAAGTTCCATGACTCAAGGATGTCAAGCAGTTTTGGAGACATGATGCAGAATTCCTAGCATCTTTCAACAAAATCCCTTGATAAAAATTCAGAATCTCATAAAAGCTACACATGCCCCGGGATTCGAACCTGTTCCTCCGACGTGTCTGCCAGTATGAGCCTGGGCATGAGCAGGGACGGCTTGAGTTTGCGTCCCTGTGCGATCACCAGGTCGACGGTGAGCGTGGGTTCGGCCTGCACCAGCTGTGGCACCAGCTGACACAACAGCTCCGGGTCCGAGTGGTGACGGAGCGTCTCCAACCCTGGTGACACACAGTGACACAGGGTGACACACGGGTTGACAGTATCACACCACATCAGCTGCATTAATTGAAAAATGGTGTAGGCAGTGAGGAGAATCAAAGCGGTGAGATGATTCACGGCATATGGTGTCTAAAGTAGGCTGAAACTGGAACATGGTGTCAGAAGTGGGATAACTGAAACATGGTGCCAGCAGTGGGATAACTGGAACATGGTGTCAGAAGTGGGATAACTGAAACATGGTGTCAGAAGTGGGATAACTGGAACATGGTGTCAGAAGTGGGATAACTGAAAAATGTGTCCGGAGTAGGCTGAAACTGAAACATGGTGTCAGAAGTGGGATATATGGAACATGGTGTCAGAAGTGGGATAACTGAAACATGGTGTCAGAAGTGGGATAACTGGAACATGGTGTCAGAAGTGGGATAACTGGAACATGGTGTCAGAAGTGGGATATATGGAACATGGTGTCAGAAGTGGGATAACTGAAACAATGTGTCAGAAGTGGGATAACTGGAACATGGTGTCAGAAGTGGGATAACTGAAACAATGTGTCAGAAGTGGGATAACTGGAACATGGTGTCAGAAGTGGGATAACTGGAACCTGGTGTCAGACGTGAGATAATTGGAACATGGTGTCAGAAGTGGGATAACTGAAAAATGTGTCCGGAGTAGGCTGAAACTGAAACATGGTGTCAGAAGTGGGATATATGGAACATGGTGTCAGAAGTGGGATAACTGAAACATGGTGTCAGAAGTGGGATAACTGGAACATGGTGTCAGAAGTGGGATAACTGGAACATGGTGTCAGAAGTGGGATATATGGAACATGGTGTCAGAAGTGGGATAACTGAAACAATGTGTCAGAAGTGGGATAACTGGAACATGGTGTCAGAAGTGGGATAACTGAAACAATGTGTCAGAAGTGGGATAACTGGAACATGGTGTCAGAAGTGGGATAACTGGAACCTGGTGTCAGACGTGAGATAATTGGAACATGGTGTCAGAAGTGGGATAACTGAAAAATGTGTCCGGAGTAGGCTGAAACTGAAACATGGTGTCAGAAGTGGGATATATGGAACATGGTGTCAGAAGTGGGATAACTGAAACATGGTGTCAGAAGTGGGATAACTGGAACATGGTGTCAGAAGTGGGATAACTGGAACATGGTGTCAGAAGTGGGATATATGGAACATGGTGTCAGAAGTGGGATAACTGAAACAATGTGTCAGAAGTGGGATAACTGGAACATGGTGTCAGAAGTGGGATAACTGAAACAATGTGTCAGAAGTGGGATAACTGGAACATGGTGTCAGAAGTGGGATAACTGAAACATGGTGCCAGCAGTGGGATAACTGGAACATGGTGTCAGAAGTGGGATATATGGAACATGGTGTCAGAAGTGGGATAACTGAAACATGGTGCCAGCAGTGGGATAACTGGAACATGGTGTCAGAAGTGGGATAACTGGAACATGGTGTCAGAAGTGGGATAACTGGAACATGGTGTTATAAGTGGGATTACTGAAACATGGTGTCAGAAGTGGGATAACTGAAACATGGTGCCAGCAGTGGGATAACTGGAACATGGTGTCAGAAGTGGGATAACTGAAAAATGTGTCCGAAGTAGGCTGAAACTGAAACATGGTGTCAGAAGTGGGATATATGGAACATGGTGTCAGAAGTGGGATATATGGAACATGGTGTCAGAAGTGGGATAACTGGAACATGGTGTCAGAAGTGGGATAACTGGAACATGGTGTCAGAAGTGGGATAACTAAAACATGGTGTCAGAAGTGGGATAACTGGAACATGGTGTCAGAAATGGGATAACTGGAACATGGTGTCAGAAGTGGGATAACTGAAACATGGCGTCAGAAGTGGGATATATGGAACATGGTGTCAGAAGTGGGATAACTGGAACATGGTGTCAGAAGTGGGATATATGGAACATGGTGTCAGAAGTGGGATAACTGGAACATGGTGTCAGCAGTGGGATAACTGGAACATGGTGTCAGAAGTGGGATAACTGGAACATGGTGTCAGAAGTGGGATAACTGGAACATTGTGTCAGCAGTGGGATAACTGGAACATGGTGTCAGAAGTGGGATAACTGGAACATGGTGTCAGAAGTGGGATATATGGAACATGGTGTCAGAAGTGGGATAACTGGAACATGGTGTCAGAAGTGGGATAATTGGAACATGGTGTCAGAAGTGGGATAACTGAAAAATGTGTCCGGAGTAGGCTGAAACTGAAACATGGTGTCAGAAGTGGGATATATGGAACATGGTGTCAGAAGTGGGATAACTGAAACATGGTATCAGAAGTGGGATAACTGGAACATGGTGTCAGAAGTGGGATAACTGGAACATGGTGTCAGAAGTGGGATATATGGAACATGGTGTCAGAAGTGGGATAACTGAAACAATGTGTCAGAAGTGGGATAACTGGAACATGGTGTCAGAAGTGGGATAACTGAAACAATGTGTCAGAAGTGGGATAACTGGAACATGGTGTCAGAAGTGGGATAACTGAAACATGGTGCCAGCAGTGGGATAACTGGAACATGGTGTCAGAAGTGGGATATATGGAACATGGTGTCAGAAGTGGGATAACTGAAACATGGTGCCAGCAGTGGGATAACTGGAACATGGTGTCAGAAGTGGGATAACTGGAACATGGTGTCAGAAGTGGGATAACTGGAACATGGTGTCAGAAGTGGGATAACTGAAACATGGTGTCAGAAGTGGGATAACTGAAACATGGTGCCAGCAGTGGGATAACTGGAACATGGTGTCAGAAGTGGGATAACTGAAAAATGTGTCCGAAGTAGGCTGAAACTGAAACATGGTGTCAGAAGTGGGATATATGGAACATGGTGTCAGAAGTGGGATATATGGAACATAGTGTCAGAAGTGGGATAACTGGAACATGGTGTCAGAAGTGGGATAACTGGAACATGGTGTCAGAAGTGGGATAACTAAAACATGGTGTCAGAAGTGGGATAACTGGAACATGGTGTCAGAAGTGGGATAACTGGAACATGGTGTCAGAAGTGGGATAACTGAAACATGGTGTCAGAAGTGGGATATATGGAACATGGTGTCAGAAGTGGGATAACTGGAACATGGTGTCAGAAGTGGGATATATGGAACATGGTGTCAGAAGTGGGATAACTGGAACATGGTGTCAGCAGTGGGATAACTGGAACATGGTGTCAGAAGTGGGATAACTGGAACATGGTGTCAGAAGTGGGATAACTGGAACATTGTGTCAGCAGTGGGATAACTGGAACATGGTGTCAGAAGTGGGATAACTGGAACATGGTGTCAGAAGTGGGATATATGGAACATGGTGTCAGAAGTGGGATAACTGGAACATGGTGTCAGAAGTGGGATAACTGGAACATGGTGTCAGAAGTGGGATAACTGGAACATGGTGTCAGAAGTGGGATAACTGGAACATGGTGTCAGAAGTGGGATAACTGGAACATGGTGTCAGAAGTGGGATATATGGAACATGGTGTCAGAAGTGGGATAACTGGAACATGGTGTCAGCAGTGGGATAACTGGAACATGGTGTCAGAAGTGGGATAACTGGAACATGGTGTCAGCAGTGGGATAACTGGAACATGGTGTCAGAAGTGGGATAACTGAAACATGGTGTCAGAAGTGGGATAACTGGAACATTGTGTCAGCAGTGGGATAACTGAAACATGGTGTCAGAAGTGGGATAACTGAAACATGGTGTCAGAAGTGGGATAACTGGAACATGGTGTCAGAAGTGGGATAACTGGAACATGGTGTCAGAAGTGGGATAACTGGAACATGGTGTCAGAAGTGGGATAACTGGAACATGGTGTCAGAAGTGGGATAACTGGAACATTGTGTCAGCAGTGGGATAACTGGAACATGGTGTCAGAAGTGGGATAACTGGAACATTGTGTCAGCAGTGGGATAACTGGAACATGGTGTCAGAAGTGGGATAACTGGAACATGGTGTCAGAAGTGGGATATATGGAACATGGTGTCAGAAGTGGGATAACTGGAACATGGTGTCAGAAGTGGGATAACTGGAACATGGTGTCAGAAGTGGGATAACTGGAACATGGTGTCAGAAGTGGGATAACTGGAACATTGTGTCAGCAGTGGGATATCTGGAACATTGTGTCAGCAGTGGGATAACTGGAACATGGTGTCAGCAGTGGGATAACTGGAACATTGTGTCAGCAGTGGGATAACTGGAACATGGTGTCAGAAGTGGGATAACTGGAACATTGTGTCAGCAGTGGGATAACTGGAACATGGTGTCAGAAGTGGGATAACTGGAACATTGTGTCAGCAGTGGGATAACTGGAACATGGTGTCAGAAGTGGGATAACTGGAACATTGTGTCAGCAGTGGGATATCTGGAACATTGTGTCAGCAGTGGGATAACTGAAACATGGTGCCAGCAGTGGGATAACTGGAACATTGTGTCAGCAGTGGGATAACTGGAACATGGTGTCAGAAGTGGGATAACTGGAACATTGTGTCAGCAGTGGGATAACTGGAACATTGTGCCAGCAGTGGGATAACTGGAACATTGTGTCAGCAGTGGGATAACTGGAACATGGTGCCAGCAGTGGGATAACTGGAACATTGTGTCAGCAGTGGGATAACTGGAACATGGTGCCAGCAGTGGGATAACTGGAACATTGTGTCAGAAGTGGGATATATGGAACATGGTGTCAGAAGTGGGATAACTGGAACATGGTGTCAGAAGTGGGATAACTGGAACATGGTGTCAGAAGTGGGATAACTGGAACATGGTGTCAGCAGTGGGATAACTGGAACATGGTGTCAGCAGTGGGATATCTGGAACATTGGTGTCAGCAGTGGGATAACTGGAACATTGTGTCAGAAGTGGGATATATGGAACATGGTGTCAGAAGTGGGATAACTGAAACAATGTGTCAGAAGTGGGATATATGGAACATGGTGTCAGAAGTGGGATAACTGGAACATGGTGTCAGAAGTGGGATAACTGGAACATGGTGTCAGAAGTGGGATAACTGGAACATGGTGTCAGAAGTGGGATAACTGGAACATGGTGTCAGAAGTGGGATAACTGGAACATTGTGTCAGCAGTGGGATAACTGGAACATGGTGTCAGCAGTGGGATAACTGGAACATGGTGTCAGAAGTGGGATAACTGGAACATGGTGCCAGCAGTGGGATAACTGGAACATTGTGTCAGAAGTGGGATAACTGGAACATTGTGTCAGCAGTGGGATAACTGGAACATGGTGTCAGCAGTGGGATAACTGGAACATGGTGTCAGAAGTGGGATAACTGGAACATGGTGTCAGCAGTGGGATATATGGAACATGGTGTCAGAAGTGGGATATATGGAACATGGTGTCAGAAGTGGGATAACTGGAACATTGTGTCAGCAGTGGGATAACTGGAACATGGTGTCAGCAGTGGGATAACTGGAACATGGTGTCAGCAGTGGGATAACTGGAACATGGTGTCAGCAGTGGGATATCTGGAACATTGTGTCAGCAGTGGGATAACTGGAACATTGTGTCAGCAGTGGGATATCTGGAACATGGTGTCAGAAGTGGGATAACTGGAACATGGTGTCAGAAGTGGGATAACTGGAACATGGTGTCAGAAGTGGGATAACTGGAACATGGTGTCAGAAGTGGGATAACTGAAACATGGTGTCAGAAGTGGGATAACTGAAACATGGTGTCAGAAGTGGGATAACTGAAACATGGTGCCAGAAGTGGGATAACTGGAACATTGTGTCAGCAGTGGGATAACTGGAACATTGTGTCAGCAGTGGGATAACTGGAACATGGTGTCAGAAGTGGGATAACTGGAACATTGTGTCAGCAGTGGGATAACTGGAACATGGTGTCAGAAGTGGGATAACTGGAACATGGTGTCAGAAGTGGGATAACTGGAACATGGTGTCAGAAGTGGGATAACTGGAACATGGTGTCAGCAGTGGGATAACTGGAACATGGTGTCAGAAGTGGGATAACTGGAACATTGTGTCAGCAGTGGGATAACTGGAACATGGTGTCAGAAGTGGGATAACTGGAACATTGTGTCAGCAGTGGGATAACTGGAACATGGTGTCAGAAGTGGGATAACTGGAACATGGTGTCAGAAGTGGGATAACTGGAACATGGTGTCAGAAGTGGGATAACTGAAACATGGTGCCAGCAGTGGGATATCTGGAACATGGTGTCAGAAGTGGGATAACTGGAACATGGTGTCAGAAGTGGGATAACTGGAACATGGTGTCAGAAGTGGGATAACTGAAAGATGGTGTCAGAAGTGGGATAACTGGAACATGGTGTCAGAAGTGGGATATCTGGAACATGGTGTCAGCAGTGGGATAACTGGAACATGGTGCCAGCAGTGGGATATCTGGAACATGGTGTCAGAAGTGGGATAACTGAAACATGGTGTCAGAAGTGGGATAACTGGAACATGGTGTCAGCAGTGGGATAACTGGAACATTGTGTCAGCAGTGGGATAACTGGAACATTGTGTCAGCAGTGGGATAACTGGAACATGGTGTCAGAAGTGGGATAACTGGAACATGGTGTCAGAAGTGGGATAACTGGAACATGGTGTCAGAAGTGGGATAACTGGAACATTGTGTCAGAAGTGGGATAACTGAAACATGGTGTCAGCAGTGGGATAACTGGAACATGGTGTCAGAAGTGGGATAACTGGAACATGGTGTCAGAAGTGGGATAACTGAAACATGGTGTCAGCAGTGGGATAACTGGAACATTGTGTCAGCAGTGGGATATCTGGAACATGGTGTCAGAAGTGGGATAACTGGAACATTGTGTCAGAAGTGGGATAACTGGAACATGGTGTCAGCAGTGGGATAACTGGAACATTGTGTCAGCAGTGGGATATCTGGAACATGGTGTCAGAAGTGGGATAACTGGAACATGGTGTCAGAAGTGGGATAACTGGAACATTGTGTCAGCAGTGGGATATATGGAACATTGTGTCAGAAGTGGGATATCTGGAACATTGTGTCAGCAGTGGGATATCTGGAACATGGTGTCAGCAGTGGGATAACTGGAACATGGTGTCAGAAGTGGGATATATGGAACATGGTGTCAGAAGTGGGATAACTGGAACATTGTGTCAGCAGTGGGATAACTGGAACATGGTGTCAGAAGTGGGATAACTGGAACATGGTGTCAGAAGTGGGATAACTGGAACATTGTGTCAGCAGTGGGATATATGGAACATGGTGTCAGAAGTGGGATAACTGGAACATGGTGTCAGCAGTGGGATAACTGGAACATGGTGTCAGAAGTGGGATAACTGGAACATGGTGTCAGAAGTGGGATAACTGAAACAATGTGTCAGAAGTGGGATAACTGGAACATGGTGTCAGAAGTGGGATAACTGAAACAATGTGTCAGAAGTGGGATAACTGGAACATGGTGTCAGCAGTGGGATAACTGGAACATGGTGTCAGAAGTGGGATAACTGAAACATGGTGTCAGAAGTGGGATATCTGGAACATGGTGTCAGAAGTGGGATAACTGGAACATGGTGTCAGCAGTGGGATAACTGGAACATGGTGTCAGAAGTGGGATAACTGAAACATGGTGTCAGAAGTGGGATAACTGAAACATGGTGTCAGAAGTGGGATAACTGGAACATTGTGTCAGAAGTGGGATAACTGAAACATGGTGTCAGCAGTGGGATAACTGGAACATTGTGTCAGCAGTGGGATAACTGGAACATGGTGTCAGAAGTGGGATAACTGGAACATGGTGTCAGCAGTGGGATAACTGGAACATGGTGTCAGAAGTGGGATAACTGAAACATGGTGTCAGAAGTGGGATAACTGGAACATTGTGTCAGCAGTGGGATAACTGAAACATGGTGTCAGAAGTGGGATAACTGAAACATGGTGTCAGAAGTGGGATAACTGGAACATGGTGTCAGAAGTGGGATAACTGGAACATGGTGTCAGAAGTGGGATATATGGAACATGGTGTCAGAAGTGGGATAACTGAAACATGGTGTCAGAAGTGGGATAACTGGAACATGGTGTCAGCAGTGGGATAACTGGAACATGGTGTCAGAAGTGGGATAACTGGAACATGGTGTCAGAAGTGGGATATATGGAACATGGTGTCAGAAGTGGGATAACTGGAACATGGTGTCAGAAGTGGGATATATGGAACATGGTGTCAGAAGTGGGATAACTGGAACATGGTGTCAGAAGTGGGATAACTGGAACATGGTGTCAGAAGTGGGATAACTGGAACATGGTGTCAGCAGTGGGATATCTGGAACATGGTGTCAGAAGTGGGATAACTGAAACATGGTGTCAGAAGTGGGATAACTGGAACATGGTGCCAGAAGTGGGATAACTGGAACATGGTGTCAGCAGTGGGATAACTGGAACATGGTGTCAGAAGTGGGATAACTGGAACATTGTGTCAGCAGTGGGATAACTGGAACATTGTGTCAGAAGTGGGATATATGGAACATGGTGTCAGAAGTGGGATAACTGGAACATTGTGTCAGCAGTGGGATATCTGGAACATGGTGTCAGAAGTGGGATAACTGGAACATTGTGTCAGCAGTGGGATAACTGGAACATAATGTCAGCAGTGGGATAACTGGAACATGGTGTCAGAAGTGGGATATCTGGAACATGGTGTCAGCAGTAGGATAACTGGAACATGGTGTCAGCAGTGGGATAACTGGAACATGGTGTCAGAAGTGGGATATCTGGAACATGGTGTCAGCAGTAGGATAACTGGAACATGGTGTCAGAAGTGGGATAACTGGAACATTGTGTCAGCAGTAGGATAACTGGAACATGGTGTCAGCAGTGGGATAACTGGAACATGGTGTCAGCAGTGGGATAACTGGAACATGGTGTCAGAAGTGGGATAACTGGAACATGGTGTCAGCAGTGGGATAACTGGAACATTGTGTCAGAAGTGGGATAACTGGAACATGGTGTCAGAAGTGGGATAACTGGAACATGGTGTCAGCAGTGGGATAACTGGAACATGGTGTCAGAAGTGGGATATCTGGAACATGGTGTCAGAAGTGGGATATCTGGAACATTGTGTCAGCAGTGGGATAACTGGAACATTGTGTCAGCAGTGGGATATATGGAACATGGTGTCAGCAGTGGGATAACTGGAACATGGTGTCAGAAGTGGGATAACTGGAACATTGTGTCAGAAGTGGGATAACTGGAACATGGTGTCAGAAGTGGGATATCTGGAACATGGTGTCAGAAGTGGGATAACTGGAACATTGTGTCAGAAGTGGGATATCTGGAACATGGTGTCAGCAGTGGGATAACTGGAACATTGTGTCAGCAGTGGGATATATGAAACATGGTGTCAGCAGTGGGATAACTGGAACATTGTGTCAGCAGTGGGATATATGGAACATGGTGTCAGCAGTGGGATAACTGGAACATGGTGTCAGAAGTGGGATAACTGGAACATTGTGTCAGAAGTGGGATAACTGGAACATGGTGTCAGCAGTGGGATAACTGGAACATGGTGTCAGAAGTGGGATAACTGGAACATTGTGTCAGAAGTGGGATATCTGGAACATGGTGTCAGCAGTGGGATAACTGGAACATTGTGTCAGCAGTGGGATATATGGAACATGGTGTCAGCAGTGGGATATCTGGAACATGGTGTCAGAAGTGGGATATATGGAACATTGTGTCAGAAGTGGGATATCTGGAACATGGTGTCAGCAGTGGGATAACTGGAACATGGTGCCAGAAGTGGGATAACTGGAACATTGTGTCAGAAGTGGGATAACTGAAACATTGTGTCAGAAGTGGGATAACTGGAACATTGTGTCAGAAGTGGGATAACTGGAACATGGTGTTAGCAGTGGGATAACTGGAACATTGTGTCAGCAGTGGGATAACTGGAACATTGTGTCAGAAGTGGGATATATGGAACATTGTGTCAGAAGTGGGATAACTGGAACATGGTGTCAGAAGTGGGATAACTGGAACATTGTGTCAGAAGTGGGATAACTGGAACATGGTGTCAGAAGTGGGATATATGGAACATTGTGTCAGAAGTGGGATATCTGGAACATGGTGTCAGAAGTGGGATAACTGGAACATGGTGTCAGAAGTGGGATAACTGAAACATGGTGCCAGAAGTGGGATATCTGGAACATTGTGTCAGCAGTGGGATATCTGGAACATGGTGTCAGAAGTGGGATAACTGGAACATTGTGTCAGAAGTGGGATATCTGGAACATTGTGTCAGAAGTGGGATATATGGAACATTGTGTCAGAAGTGGGATATCTGGAACATGGTGTCAGAAGTGGGATATCTGGAACATGGTGTCAGCAGTGGGATAACTGGAACATGGTGTCAGAAGTGGGATAACTGGAACATTGTGTCAGAAGTGGGATATCTGGAACATTGTGTCAGAAGTGGGATATCTGGAACATGGTGTCAGCAGTGGGATAACTGGAACATGGTGCCAGCAGTGGGATAACTGGAACATGGTGTCAGCAGTGGGATAACTGGAACATGGTGTCAGAAGTGGGATAACTGGAACATGGTGTCAGCAGTGGGATAACTGGAACATGGTGACAGCAGTGGGATAACTGGAACATGGTGTCAGCAGTGGGATATCTGGAACATGGTGTCAGCAGTGGGATAACTGGAACATGGTGTCAGAAGTGGGATAACTGGAACATGGTGTCAGAAGTGGGATAACTGGAACATGGTGTCAGCAGTGGGATATATGGAACATTGTGTCAGCAGTGGGATAACTGGAACATGGTGTCAGAAGTGGGATAACTGGAACATGGTGTCAGAAGTGGGATAACTGGAACATGGTGTCAGCAGTGGGATATATGGAACATTGTGTCAGCAGTGGGATAACTGGAACATGGTGTCAGAAGTGGGATAACTGGAACATTGGTGCCAGCAGTGGGATAACTGGAACATGGTGTCAGAAGTGGGATAACTGGAACATGGTGTCAGAAGTGGGATATCTGGAACATTGTGTCAGAAGTGGGATATCTGGAACATTGTGTCAGAAGTGGGATAACTGGAACATGGTGTCAGCAGTGGGATATATGGAACATTGTGTCAGAAGTGGGATAACTGGAACATGGTGTCAGAAGTGGGATAACTGGAACATTGTGTCAGAAGTGGGATAACTGGAACATGGTGTCAGCAGTGGGATATATGGAACATTGTGTCAGCAGTGGGATAACTGGAACATGGTGTCAGAAGTGGGATAACTGGAACATGGTGACAGAAGTGGGATAACTGGAACATGGTGTCAGAAGTGGGATAACTGGAACATGGTGACAGAAGTGGGATAACTGGAACATGGTGTCAGAAGTGGGATAACTGGAACATGGTGTCAGAAGTGGGATATATGGAACATGGTGTTAGAAGTGGGATATATGGAACATGGTGTCAGCAGTGGGATATATGGAACATGGTGTCAGCAGTGGGATATATGGAACATGGTGTCAGAAGTGGGATAACTGGAACATGGTGTCAGCAGTGGGATAACTGGAACATGGTGTCAGAAGTGGGATAACTGGAACATGGTGACAGAAGTGGGATAACTGAAACATGGTGACAGAAGTGGGATAACTGAAACATGGTGCCAGAAGTGGGATAACTGAAACATGGTGACAGAAGTGGGATAACTGAAACATTGGGTTAGGGTATCGGTGCAAATTTGGACAACACCTTACTAAAGGTCAGTGATCCTACCAACCTTTGGTGACATGTCCGCTCTTCCCATTGACCTTTGGTGACGTGTCCGTTCTTCAGGTGACCACACCGACCTTCGGTGACGTGTCCCATCTTCAGGGCCCAATCTTACCAAGAGCCCAGTCTTACCAAATGCCGTACTTACGCATTCACGGCACTGTCACGGCACCGACAGCCAGTCAGCAATAGCAGCATTTGCCGGCTCTGATGGTTCCTGTCTGCTGTTGACGGTGATGAACATTCGACTAGTGCTTAGATACTCGCCACTAGATGCCGTTGCGTAGCTGATATTGAAGCAGGCGAAATTAATCCCCTACACCATTCCCTTTTCTTGAACTTTGCCCCACTTTAAGTGCTCTTCAGCTTCACACGCCGGCTATTATGTAAAACAAAATGGCAGCTATCACCTGAGCACCCGCTTAATCTAACGAAACATCACGTTAAATATTCAGTGTTTTCCTATTCTGTGACCAAATCCATTGCTGAAATAGTCGCCGTGGGGGCCATTCCACGGCATGGGGCATTCCACGACAAATCAACACAGGGGTAACACCCTGCATCTTTTTGGATGAAATTTCGTTCAGGGGGTAATTGGGGGCCCAGAACATGCCTGTGCAATTTTCAGCTCACTCCGATCAACGGCTATGGAGATATAGCCTGCGGCATTTTCACTAGGTCAGACAAACTCATTTTTTTTAGACCAATTTGGTTGCTCAAATTTAACAAACCTATAAATCATTCGACTCCGCTTGAGCTGAAGAACATTCTGGTAATTTTGATTTTTTTTCTCTCTCGTGCAACTTGAGGTTGTTATTTTACTTGCCCTTGGGTGACATTGACAAAAGGGCATCTTTTCTTCATTTTCCCCCTTTTTTAAATTGACCTCAGGGTGTCATCTGCTAGTGTGCAAAAAATGGCGGATAGGTGTTTTCTATAAATGCCATTATTTTCCGTCCAACCCCCACCAGAGCCTAGAGCCTTCACCCTGGTGGGGGTCATTTTGACCCCCGCTTAGGTTTTTCGCGAATAGCGAGAAAACGGCGGCGTGCAGCGCCGCCAAATATGGCACAGCTATTTGGGCATCAATTACCCACATATTGTGAAAGTTTTGACTTCAGGTCATCACAGGTCAGGTCACCAGATCACGACAAGTGGCCTTACCTCCAAAAATGTTTGTGGTCGTGCCAAAGCCACAGTGTTTGTCCGAGAGCTTTGAAACTTGCAGGATTGAATAAAGTCACGAGTACCTACAATTAATTTATCTCTGATTTTGTTTTATCAGTGACCTAAGGTCAGATACATTTCGTGACCTCCCCCATTATAAGTCAATGGGAAATATACAAATGCTTCTTATTCTAAGAAGCCTCAGCTCGTGAATTTATCCAACAAAAGACTGAATACCGACACCATATCCCTTCTGAGTAAGGGCCCAAAGTACGCTCTGACTAACCGTGTGTCCAATGATCTGCTGCAATCTGTAGAGGTCGGCTTGGAAAGAGCATTTTACGGACTAAAATGGAAGAGCGCGATAGAGACGAAAAGAGCAGAAAGAAATGGCCCAAGCCCGCCAGACCGTCTCAGTCAAGAACAAGACAGAGGAGAAGAAGGAGAAGAAGAAGACGGAGATGAAGCAGAAGAAGTGTCCAAGCTGCCACGCCCGTTCTTCTCTGACACCATCGCCAGCCAACCACCAGTCGTATCAGCTGATCTAGAACGCGATCTAGAGGATATAAAAAAGAAAGTCATCGGCATCTATAAAGGAGCAAGAAAGACACCACTGAACTGGACACCCACTCAACAGCTAGACTTGAAAGCTATCAAAGAAGACCAAGATATAATCATCAAAAGATCTGATAAGTGCAAAAGCTTGGTAGTTATGAACACGTTAGACTATGTAGAAAAGGCAGAAAGCATTGTCACCTCTTATGAAAATGTAAAGAAAAATCCGACCCCTAGACTAGAAGAACAAACTAAAAACCTCACCAAATCTACTCTGAAAGACAAAATCCCAAACGACTACATACAACGCCTTCTCCCACAGCATGCTCGAACAGCAGAATTATATGGTCTACCGAAGACACACAAAACAGGTAACCCGCTGCGTCCCATAGTCTCGGCTTGCGGTGATCCCCTAGATAAGCTGTCCTGGTTCATTCAGTGTATTCTTGCCCAAATTCTTAGTCTTATTCCGGCGCATCTACCCAACACAGATACTTTCCTTACGAAACTCAACGCTACCTTCCCCAAGAGCCTCCCGCCTGGATCCATCATTTTCTCTCTAGATGTGTGTAACCTTTACGGAAGCATTCCTATCCAGGAGGGGATTGATGCAGTGATAACCCTGATTGAAAATAATATCACCAAAGTCAATTTATTCGGAATCACACTTTCGGATCTTCGTACTCTGCTGCGTCATATTCTCACTAACAATTTCGTACGTTTCGGATCTAAAATATTCAAGCAAACGTCAGGCATCGCGATGGGAAACAGGATAGCCCCTCCCGTGGCCATCACCTTCATGCATATATTAGAGACTGGATTTATGTCGAACTTTGAATTTGCCCCTGCCCTATACTTACGTTACATTGACGATATAGTCGGTGTCTGGACACATGGAATTGATCGCCTGAACCATTTTTACGACTGCATTAATGCTTACAACCGATCCATAAGCTTCACAATGGAGTCTACCTTCAGCACAGGTCAACTTCCTTTCCTAGACACCCTGATAACAGTATACCCCACCAGTGAGTACACCACGGAATTATACTTTAAACCGATGGCAGCCCCGATTATTCTCCACTTTACGTCCGCCCACCCCATGAGCACCAAGAAGGCCGTTCTTAATTCCCAGATTAGGCGAGCGGTGAGAGTGTCATCTGACGACCAGACGAGGGATCGTAGCGTCAAACGCATACAATTTTTGTTCGAGCAGAACGGGTACCCTACCGCCATGTTAGACACTAGCATAAAGAATAACCTTCACAAGCGTGGTGAACGTAAAATTATGCGTAAGAAAGAACACGATATTTTCATGCGGCTTCCCTACTTAGACGAAAACGTCGTTAGAAGAGTCAACGGTATTTTGAAAAGATCCAAAACTAACATCAAAGTAGCCTGGATTAGTGGCCCCACAGTAGGACACAAACTTATTACTTCAGCCTTCTCTAAGCCGCCCTGCCCAGCCGGGACCAAACACTGCCACACCTGTGAGAGTGGACTGAAGGGTAAGTGCACTAAGAAGAACACAGTCTATAAAATTACCTGCAGTATCTGTGAAAGAAATGGAAGGACTGAGTTTTACATTGGAGAAAGTACTCGCCCTGTACGTTATCGTTTCAACGAGCACCTTAGTGACGCTCGCCTGAGAAAACCCGACACCCCACTAGGAGAACATATCGCTGATTCGCACTTCAACTCAAGTAGCACTGAAATCAACTCCGGCTTTACTATCGATATAATCGGTTGGGGGCGGGACTCCGCTGAACTAAAAATAACTGAATCAGTAAAAATTAGAGACCTAAAGCCCACGTTAAACATGATGAAAAGCTCATGGCCCCTCGCTCGTAAACCATAGGTCATAACACTCACTCACTTCTTCTCTTACTCACTCACTTACTTACTCACACGCTCACTCACACACTCACTCACTCACTCATTTACTCGCTCGTTTACTCACTCACTCTCTCACTCACTCGCTCACTCACTCACTCAGGCACAAGGCACACCTATACACACACACACACACACACACACACACACACACACACACACACAAGCTCCTCACCGACTTGCCCGACTCACGACTAATTGACTGGAACGAGCTCAGAACAGCGGCAGTGTTTATCAATGTTTCATTTTGGCAGTGTTTACGCCCGATATGCACCAATGTTTGATGCAATATTTATCTTTATTAATGTATGCGGCTGACATTGCAGGTATGATAGATTGTCATCATTGAATGGTATATTGTTTGCATGTCGTGTTGTATGTTTTGTATGTCATGATACTTTGTTCTAAATTGTTATTTGCCATGTATAATGTTCCACAGAATTTACAACGAATTGCAATATGTTAAAAGTGAATATGCTGTTGAGAGGATGCCTGAGAGAATGTGATTGTGCGCTCTAGCTTTTGAAAATCAAAAACATGTTAATTTAGTCAGACTTGACGATGGCGTAATGCCGAAAGCTTGTTTCATTGTTTTGTATATTTATTTTGCCAAAAATAAAAATACTTTGACATGCGTAAGATCATTTCCAACCTCCATATATTATTCTAAGAATATGCTTTCGATCAGGCCAATTATTTCAGAATCATGTTATTTTAGTTCATTATTGATGACACAGGTGCAATTGTTGCTCTGTAACCTCTGCAAGGTCGGCTGAGGTCATCTCCGGTCACCAACACTTTGTTGCCAATAAATATTGATATAATACATATATAGACGTGAACATGACACCACTGTGTTTGCCTAGTCGAGTCACGTCGCCCTTTGTGCAACATGACCTAACTGGGTCACCAAATGACCTTGACCTGAGGTCAAATGTTTGAAGTTGACCTAACCAGGGCACCAGTAATATGTTTGGCCTTGGCAAGGCAAAAACGTTGGTGTTCAAATTACCGCTATATGTCTAACCAATAAACATTTATTAAACCTTTTTAGGGAAAAAAATGCCCTCATGACCTTTGGTGACCTCTGGGGCCTAAATTATTGACCTGAGCTTTTAAACTTGTGGACACCTACGCCGATTTAATTTGTCATAAGCCCGGGCCGGGTCCGGCCGCTCATAACCAGTAAGGCGCCGTAGTTGGCGATGAACGAGCGAGCGCGAAATAATGTATGGTGAATTTCAACTCGATCGGGCAAGTAGTTTTTGAGATACAAAGAAAAGGTGCGCACGTGCAGAGGCACTCCATCCCTGACTTGTGTGAAGGCGGCGACTGAGAAGTCCCTAACCACACACAACTTGGAACACAACCGGCTCAGCCGTTCCTGAGATAGAGAATAGGGGTGTGAACGTGCGCACGTGCAGAGGCACCCACCCCTGACTTGTGGGGAAATTGGCGGCTGAGAGGTCCAAGCCACATACCAAATTTGACCAAAATCGGCTCAGCCGTTCCTGAGATATATAATACGGGTGTGCGCGTGCGCACGTGCAGAGGCACCCCACCCCCGACTCGTGTGAAAGTGGCAGCTGATGGGTCCCTAACCACACACCAAATTTGCACACAATCTGCCCAGCCGCTGCGGAGTTTTTGCGAGAAAACATCTTTCAACACCCCTCACGCGGCACGCGCAGTGGTAGTCACCCACGTGAGTCGGCACTGATCTCAAACAGGGTAGGTTGGATGGGGCTGCTCAGCAAATAAGCCCGTTTGTCAATCGGACGTGCGGTTGCAGAGATATTAGCTTCTCAAAAGCGTCGTCACGGGCCGGGCCGGGCCGCTCATATTCAGATTTTTCCCATACACCACGGAAGGACGAGCGAGCTTCGCGCTCGCTCGTTATCACTTATTTGCGGACTATTATTTTCTTTTGAATGTTGCAAACTCAACATCACCATTCAGTCAGTGAACTTTAAAATTAAAAAGCGTATGCAGTTAATTATATTTTCAACAACCTTAGCCTCTTTCATAATAAAACATCAATAATTGCTATGGCTCGACTTTGGGACCGTAGATTTGTGACCTATACACAGACAGACTTTTCAAGATCAAGTCTCGGCGAATTTGGACGCTTCGGCTTTGGGCGGGCGCCAATTCCACAGCCAAACTGGATGAGAGCAGCCATCATGAATCTAGTACTGAGCACAGCTGGGACCAACGTTTTGGAGTCAGAAATAAATACAAAATGTTTGGCCGATACACTGCTTTATGTGCTGCAGGAGCAAGTTTGAGCTTGAGTATACACGATTGTTGATCCCCACCATTCATTTAAGTTGATTTTTAGAAATCCTCCGGAGGTGGCAATATCCCTTTAATGCCACCCCCATAGCATGTACTATATTGCTCCTACAATACTATATTGCTCCTACAAATGTTGCTTGTTATGGGTGCTTCGCTGGCTGAATCTGAGATAGATGCAAAAGTTTTGTTTAAACGTGGATATACTGAACAGTATATCTATTATTCATCGGGTTTTATTTAAATCGTTGCTTCCAATACGGAAAGTGTTTTTTTTAACAAACAAACTAGAGCCACGATTTTACTAAATGGATTATTCCCATTCCCCCCCCCCCCCAAGTAAAATCATTATGAATTTAAGCTGTTAATTTGATTTTGAACGAGTTCCTAGATAAGTGAATGCTGCAATGCAAATTACCTGGTGCTGTCCGATAAACATTGCAGATACAATCTGCTCACAGACAACTGACTTACTCTGAGCAAATTTTTCCTCATTATGTTCATGATTGTACGTAATTATTTTACCAACGCCGTAGTACAGCATATTACTGCGCCGGCCAGCAAAAGCGTTGGTTCCCGGAATCGAGCCGGCGCTCTAAAAACTCTCAGCCTCACGGTGTTCCAACTGAGCTATTTCGGCAACGCAGTAGCGCCTGCCTAATGCCGTGGTACAGTAAATACGTCAATCTGAGTATTCACGGTAAATCCTGCATCTACGGCATGCCGTACTAATTGTTCATTCTTGGCATTTGGCAAGATTGTTCCCATGTGCTCGCTGTTTTCCAGCCCTAAATATTCTATGGCCGATTCATAGTCCTTTTAAACTAAAATTACTATACAATTACTAATCGACACTGTCTACTACAAAACACAGCCGATATTGTGCCGTGGCGACAGCCCCGATCGGCGGCCGCGAGATCGGCAAACAGCTGACTATTTGCTCTGTGTTCCATTCACGGCATGCTGACGTCACACGCACGGCGACCGAGGCCCGCAAACGCCCAAAGTACGCATCTACGGCACGCCGACGGTACATGGGATGCCGTACTTGGAAGTACGGTATGCCTGATACTTCCCAGTACGGCATAATTCTTCAGGCGACCTCACTGACCTTTGGTGACGTGTCCGTTCTTCAGGTGACCTCAGTGACCTTTGGTGACATGTCCGTTCTTCAGGTGACCTCACTGACCTTTGGTGACGTGTCCGTTCTTCAGGCGACCTCAGTGACCTTTGGTGACATGTCCGTTCTTCAGGTGACCTCACTGACCTTTGGTGACGTGTCCGTTCTTCAGGCGACCTCACTGACCTTTGGTGACGTGTCCGTTCTTCAGGCGACCTCACTGACCTTTGGTGACGTGTCCGTTCTTCAGGTGACCTCACTGACCTTTGGTGACGTGTCCGTTCTTCAGGTGGTGTCGCACCACCGTCTCCCAGTCTTCGAGCAGCTCAGCCAGCTCCTTGACCGCAGCCGAGTCGCCGTGTCTGGCCATCAGGTGATACACAGTGCTGCGCGCCCGGCGCACGTGCTCCTGAAAACCACACAGCCGATCACAACGGGTCACCGCGGTCAGATAAGTCACGGACAACGCAAATACCAGCACAGTTTAGCCGATACATACTGTACAGTGTACAGTATGTATATAGTGTTTAGCCGATACATACTGTACAATGTACAGTATGTATATAGTGTTTAGCCGATACATACGGTGTACAGTACACAGTGTACACGGCCTGTTGAAAGGGATATGTGATTTGGTGAAGGGTGACATAAGCCAGTAACAAACAGCCTCAATTCAAAAGCACTATCAGCACATGGACAGGCGGAGCCTCGTGGTATCTTAAAACACATGCAAATTGTGGAGACATCTAGGTGATGGGCGGTGATGTGCGGCCAAGGAGTCAATATGTGCATGCCAAATACCAAATACCGAAAGTTAAACGGACTGCTTGTTAGATTCACTAGCATAACAGGTATATTGAATGCTCATTTGTTGTCATATAAGCCAGTTCGAGCCCCGTCGACAACCCAACCCAGGTACCTGCAACATGACTACCCGAGCTCTGACTGACCAGCGCCTGTTGTGAGATGAGGAACTTCAGCATCTCCTGTCTCAGCCGGTGCCGCTTCGAGTCCTCCGTGTCCTTCATCCTGCCCAGCTGAGTGAGGAACAGCTCCAGAGACCAGAACACTAGGAGAGCCGCCTGGAGACGCTCCTCAGCCGACAGCGCCGACAGACGCTGCCGACCAGCCAATCACAGCCCGTCAGACAGACTCGGGCACCAATCACAGCCCGTCAGACATACATCCGGCCCAGCTGAGTGAGGAACAGCTCCAGAGACCAGAACACCAGGAGAGCTGCCTGGAGACGCTCCTCAGCCGACAGCGCCGACAGACGCTGCCGACCAGCCAATCACAACCCGTCAGACAGTACAGGGACAGTACAGGGACCAATCACAGCCCGTCAGACAGTACAGGGACCAATCACAGCCCGTCAGACAGTACAGGGACCAATCACAGACCGTCAGACAGTACAGGGACCAATCACAGACCGTCAGACAGACTCGGGGGCCAATCACAGCCCGTCAGACAGACTCGGGCACCAATCACAGCCCGTCAGACAGACTCGGGGACCAATCACAGACCGTCAGACAGTACAGGGACCAATCACAGCCCGTCAGACAGACTCGGGGACCAATCAGACAGACTCGGGGACCAATCACAGCCCGTCAGACAGACTCGGGGACCAATCACAGCCCGTCAGACAGACTCGGGGACCAATCACAGCCCGTCAGACAGACTCGGGGACCAATCACAGCCCGTCAGACAGACTCGGGGACCAATCACAGCCCGTCAGACAGACTCTGGGACCAATCACAGCCCGTCAGACAGACTCGGGGACCAATCACAGCCCGTCAGACAGACTCGGGGACCAATCAGACAGACTCGGGGACCAATCACAGCCCGTCAGACAGACTCGGGGACCAATCACAGTCCGTCAGACAGACTCGGGGACCAATCACAGCCCGTCAGACAGACTCGGGGACCAATCACAGCCCGTCAGACAGACTCGGGGACCAATCAGACAGACTCGGGGACCAATCACAGCCCGTCAGACAGACTCGGGGACCAATCACAGCCCGTCAGACAGACTCGGGGGGACCAATCACAGCCCGTCAGACAGACTCGGGGACCAATTACAGCCCGTCAGACAGACTCGGGGGGACCAATCACAGCCCGTCAGACAGACTCGGAGACCAATCACAGCCCGTCAGACAGACTCGGGGACCAATCACAGCCCGTCAGACAGACTCGGGGACCAATCACAGCCCGTCAGACAGACTCGGGGACCAATCAGACAGACTCGGGGACCAATCACAGCCCGTCAGACAGACTCGGGGACCAATCACAGCCCGTCAGACAGACTCGGGGGGACCAATCACAGCCCGTCAGACAGACTCGGGGACCAATTACAGCCCGTCAGACAGACTCGGGGACCAAACACAGACCGTCAGACAGACTCGGAGACCAATCACAGCCCGTCAGACAGACTCGGGGACCAATCGCAGACCGTCATACACAGGGCTGCGGAGTCAGAGTCGGAATCGGAGTCGTTCGGAGTCGGCAGTTATGACCGGAGTCGGAGTCGGAGTCGCTAAAATCTTACCGACTCCGACTCCGGCCCGGAGTCGGAGTAGACTTTTTGGCAATTGGCCATTACTTTGGTCGGTAGAATAGTCGTCGGCATAGGAACTAACTCTACATCCCTTTTGAGATAAAAAAAATGGTCGGAAAATGAATCGAGTAGAAAGTTTACTCAACTAGCGGTAGATTTGCGCCTGATGAAAATAGGACAATAATTTGTACGTCATCTGATGATGATTGGGGCTTTGGACGCACCGACTCTTACGGTCCACGGCGCCCATTTTAGTATCATCGTGCTCGTTTCCTCAAGGAGATTCGAATCATACCATGGTGACCAGGTTACCTAAGTCAAATTCAAAATTTGACCTCAGGTCAAGGTAATTTAAGGTCATGTGGTGAACCAGGTATGTCGTGCTGCGCAATGTCGGACGCGTCTCGACGAGACATGCACAGTGGTGCGGCCGGTCTCCCGTTCTTATCTTAATTTTATTCCGCCGCCTGCAGGCGAGCGCGACTGGACTGGACGCGCGGCTCCGTGCTCGGGCGGCGTATCATTGTTCTTCATACTGTTAAGAATAAAAAAACCGGAAAAAATAGATGGCATTGCAGATATTGCTTAGCATGCGGTTGGAGAACGGATATAGGCCGGAGTCGGAGTTGGAGTCGGAGTCTATTTTTTCCGGCCGGAGTCGGAGTCGGAGTTGCTAAAATTATGTCAACTCCGCAGCCCTGGTCAGACAGTACAGGGACCAATCACAGACCGTCAGACAGACTCGGGGACCAATCACAGACCGTCAGACAGACTCGGGGACCAAACACAGACCGTCAGACAGTACAGGGACCAATCACATACCGTCAGACAGTACAGGGACCAATCACAGACCGTCAGACAGTACAGGGACCAATCACAGCCCGTCAGACAGTACAGGGACCAATCACAGACCGTCAGACAGTACAAGGACCAATCACAGCCCGTCAGACAGTACAGGGACTAATCACAGACCGTCAGACAGTACAGGGACCAATCACAGCCCGTCAGACAGTACAAGGACCAATCACAGCCCGTCAGACAGTATAGGGACCAATCACATGCCGTCAGACAGTACAGGGACTAATCACAGACCGTCAGACAGACTCGGGGACCAATCACAGACCGTCAGACAGACTCGGGGACCAAACACAGACCGTCAGACAGTACAGGGACCAATCACATGCCGTCAGACAGTACAGGGACCAATCACAGACCGTCAGACAGTACAGGGACCAATCACAGCCCGTCAGACAGTACAGGGACCAATCACAGCCCGTCAGACAGTATAAGGACCAATCACAGCCCGTCAGACAGTACAGGGACCAATCACAGACCGTCAGACAGTACAGGGACCAATCACAGCCCGTCAGACAGTACAGGGACCAATCACAGCCCGTCAAACAGTACAGGGACCAATCACAGACTGTCAGATAGTACAGGGACCAATCACAGCCCGTCAGACAGTACAGAGACCAATCACAAACCGTCAGACAGTACAGGGACCAATCACAGAGCGTCAGATAGTACAGGGACCAATCACAGACCGTCAGATAGTACAGGGACCAATCACAGATCAAAACACCAGCTGGGTCGCCTGGAGACGCTCCTCGGCCGACAGCGCAGACAGACGCTGTCGACCAACCAATCACAGGCGATTAGACGCAGAACCGAACAATCACAGGCCGTCAGACAAAACGGGAAGGGAAAGCCGATCATAAGTCAGACAACCAGGGATACTGACCAATCAGCGCATCAGAGAACGGTGGTGACCATTATCACTCGTATAGAAAATAAAGACATCAATATGAAATAAACCCAACCTAGGCATTTATTTTCTGTTCTAAACAGCGCAAACAAAGCAGTAGAGGTGACAGTATTTGGAGCCGGATAATAACACAAGGCATTCAGCCACTGGGCCGCCTCCAATCTTCGGGCTACATACAGTCATGAGAAACTGACCGTCATCAGAAACTCGTGTCAACAACTGACCGTCATCAGAAACTCGTGTCAACAACTGACCGTCATCAGAAACTCGTGTCAACAACTGACCGTCATCAGAAACTCGTGTCAACAACTGACCGTCATCAGAAACTGTCGGAGTGCTCCGTACTCCTGAAGAGCGACGAACTTGAGCGCCACCTCCTCCAGACGGCTCTGAGTATCGGCAAACAGCTGGGCACTCCGCTCGTACCTGGGGTACAGTGGTACAGAGGTACGGTGGTACAGAGGTACGGTGGTACAGAGGTACGGTGGTACAGAGGTACGGTGGTACAGAGGTACGGTGGTACAGAGGTACGGTGGTACAGAGGTACGGTGGTACAGAGGTACGGTGGTACAGAGGTACGGTGGTACAGAGGTACGGTGGTACAGAGGTACGGTGGTACAGAGGTACGGTGGTACAGAGGTACGGTGGTACAGAGGTACGGTGGTACAGAGGTACGGTGGTACAGAGGTACGGTGGTACAGAGGTACGGTGGTACAGAGGTACGGTGGTACAGAGGTACGGTGGTACAGAGGTACGGTGGTACAGAGGTACGGTGGTACAGAGGTACGGTGGTACAGAGGTACGGTGGTACAGAGGTACGGTGGTACAGAGGTACGGTGGTACAGAGGTACGGTGGTACAGAGGTACGGTATGTACAGAGGTACGGTGGTACAGAGGTACGGTGGTACAGAGGTACGGTGGTACAGAGGTACGGTGGTACAGAGGTACGGTGGTACAGAGGTACGGTGGTACAGAGGTACAAGGGTACGGTGGTACAGAGGTAGAGGTACGGTGGTACGGTGGTACAGAGGTACATATGTATGGTGGTACATATGCACAGAGGTACATATGTACAGAGGTACATATGTACAGAGGTACATATGTACAGAGGTACATATGTACAGAGGTACATATGTACAGATGCACGGTGGTACGGGGTACGGTGGTACAGAAGTACGGTGGTACGGTGGTACAGAGGTACGGTGGTACAGAGGTACGGTGGTACGGTGGTACAGAGGTACGGTGGTACAGAGGTACAGAGGTACGGTGGTACAGAGGTACGGTGGTACAGAGGTACGGTGGTACAGATGTACAGAGGTACGGTGTTACATTGGTACAGAGGTACGGTGGTACATATGTACAGAGGTACGGTGGTACATATGTACAGAGGTACGGTGGTACATAGGTACGGTGGTACAGAGGTACGGTGGTACAGTGGTACATTGGTACATTGGTACAGAGGTACAGAGGTACGGTGGTACAGAGGTACGGTGGTACAGTGGTACATTGGTACAGAGGTACGGTGGTACGGTGGTACGGTGGTACGGTGGTACAGAGGTACGGTGGTACAGATTTACAGAGGTACAGAGGTACAGTGATACAGTGGTACGGTGGTACAGTGGTACATTGGTACAGAGGTACAGAGGTACGGTGGTACGGTGGTACGGTGGTACGGTGGTACGGTGGTACGGTGGTACGGTGGTACGGTGGTACGGTGGTACGGTGGTACGGTGGTACGGTGGTACGGTGGTACAGTGATACAGTGGTACGGTGGTACGGTGGTACAGATTTACAGAGGTACAGAGGTACAGTGGTACAGAGGTACGGTGGTACAGATTTACAGAGGTACAGAGGTACAGTGGTACAGTGGTACGGTGGTACGGTGGTACAGAGGCAAGCGAAGGAGGGACAGGGCGATGCACATCAACGCCTGCGGTACAGAGGCGGTACAGAGGCGGTACAGAGGCGGTACAGAGGCGGCACAGAGGCGGTACAGAGGCGGTACAGAGGCGGTATAGAGGCGGTACAGAGGCGGTATAGAGGCGGTACAGAGGCGGTACAGAGGCGACGGGCATGATACAGGCTGAGGAGTACATAGCTTATCAGCGCAACTGAAGACTTGGACACCGTTCCTAACAAAGCATCAGGCATTATCTGACTGAATCAACTGCTGCGAACTTCACTCCCTCCCACAGCGAGTCAGCCGTCTTATGTGTGCCTGAGCTCCCACCCTCCCATCCGTCTACCCCTCATCCTCTCTGCCCCTGAGCCCCCCCCCCCCCATCGTCTCTGCCCGAGCTCCCACCCTCCCATCCGTCCACCCCCCATCCTCTCTGCACCTGATCTCCCACCCTCCCATCCGTCTACCCCCCATCCTCTCTGCCCCTGAGCTCCCACCCTCCCATCCGTCTACCCCCATCCTCTCTGCCCCTGAGCTCCCACCCCCCCATCCTCTCTGCCCCTGAGCTCCCACCCTCCCATCCGTCTACCCCCCCCCCCCATCCTCTCTGCCCCTGAGCTCCAACCCTCCCATCCGTCTACCCCCATCCTCTCTGCCCCTGAGCTCCCACCCTCCCATCCGTCTACCCCCCCATCCTCTCTGCCCGAGCTCCCACCCTCCCATCCTCTCTACCCCTGGGCTCCCACCCTCCCATCCGTCTACCCCCCATCCTCTCTGCCCCTGAGCTCCCACCCTCCCATCCGTCTACCCCCCATCCTCTCTGCCCATGAGCTCCCACCCTCCCATCCGTCTACCCCCCCATCCTCTCTGCCCCTGAGCTCCCACCCTCCCATCCGTCTACCCCCCCCATCCTCTCTGCCCCTGAGCTCCCACCCTCCCATCCGTCTACCCCCCCCTCCTCTCTGCCCCTGAGCTCCCACCCTCCCATCCGTCTACCCCCCCCCCCTCCTCTCTGCCCCTGAGCTCCCACCCTCCCATCCGTCTACCCCCCGCATCCTCTCTGCCCCTGAGCTCCCACCCTCCCATCCGTCTACCCCCATCCTCTCTGCCCCTGAGCTCCCACCCTCCCATCCGTCTACCCCCTCCTCTCTGCACCTGAGCTCCCACCCTCCCATCCCCCCATCCTCTCTGCCCCTGAGCTCCCACCCTCCCATCCGTCTACCCCCATCCTCTCTGCCCCTGAGCTCCCACCCTCCCATCCGTCTACCCCCCCATCCTCTGCCCGAGCTCCCACCCTCCCATCCGTCTACCCCCATCCTCTCTGCCCCTGGGCTCCCACCCCCCCATCCTCTCTGCCCCTGAGCTCCCACCCTCCCATCCGTCTACCCCCCATCCTCTCTGCCCCTGAGCTCCCACCCTCCCATCCGTCTACCCCCCTTCTCTCTGCCCCTGAGCTCCCACCCTCCCATCCGTCTACCCACCATCCTCTCTGCCCCTGAGCTCCCACCCTCCCATCCGTCTACCCCCCCCCCCCCCTCATCCTCTCTGCCCCTGAGCTCCCACCCTCTCATCCGTCTACCCCCCTCCTCTCTGCCCCTGAGCTCCCACCCTCCCATCCGTCTACCCCCCCCCCCCCCTCCTCTCTGCCCCTGAGCTCCCACCCTCCCATCCGTCTACCCCCCGCATCCTCTCTGCCCCTGAGCTCCCACCCTCCCATCCGTCTACCCCCCATCCTCTCTGCCCCTGAGCTCCCACCCTCCCATCCGTCTACCCCCTCCTCTCTGCACCTGAGCTCCCACCCTCCCATCCCCCCATCCTCTCTGCCCCTGAGCTCCCACCCTCCTATCCGTCTACCCCCCCCCCCCCATCCTCTCTGCCCCGCTGCTAAGTTCTGCTGAACACCGCCTCTCCCGGTGTGTCTCCTCTGTCCGGCTGCCGGGCCGCTGTACTCAGTACTCACTCTCCGCGGCTGAAGCAGTGCTCTGCCTGGTGTGTGACGATCCTGTCCGGCTGCCGGGCCGCTGTACTCAGTACTCACTCTCCGCGGCTGAAGCAGTGCTCTGCCTGGTGTGTGACGATCCTGTCCGGCTGCCGGGCCGCTGTACTCAGTACTCACTCTCCGCGGCTGAAGCAGTGCTCTGCCTGGTGTGTGACGATCCTGTCCGGCTGCCGAGCCGCTGTACTCAGTACTCACTCTCCGCGGCTGAAGCAGTGCTCTGCCTGGTGTGTGACGATCCTGTCCGGCTGCCGAGCCGCTGTACTCAGTACTCACTCTCCGCGGCTGAAGCAGTGCTCTGCCTGGTGTGTGACGATCCTGTCCGGCTGCCGGGCCGCTGTCCTCAGTACTCACTCTCCGCGGCTGAAGCAGTGCTCTGCCTGGTGTGTGACGAACCTGTCCGGCTGCCGGGCCGCTGTCCTCAGTACTCACTCTCCGCGGCTGAAGCAGTGCTCTGCCTGGTGTGTGACGATCCTGTCCGGCTGCCGGACCGCTGTATTCAGTACTCACTCTCCGCGGCTGAAGCAGTGCTCTGCCTGGTGTGTGACGATCCTGTCCGGCTGCCGGGCCGCTGTACTCAGTACTCACTCTCCGCGGCTGAAGCAGTGCTCTGCCTGGTGTGTGACGATCCTGTCCGGCTGCCGGGCCGCTGTACTTAGTACTCACTCTCCGCGGCTGAAGCAGTGCTCTGCCTGGTGTGTGACGATCCTGTCGACCACTGTCGGGTTGTCCTGACAGTGCTGCCGCGCCAGCTGGTACTGACCCTGCTGCACAAACACCTGCAACAAACAGCACACCATTCTGACCCTGCTGCACAAACACCTGCAACAAACAGCACAACATTCTGACCCTGCTGCACAAACACCTGCAACAAACAGCACACCATTCTGACCCTGCTGCACAAACACCTGCAACAAACAGCACACCATTCTGACCCTGCTGCACAAACACCTGCAACAAACAGCACAACATTCTGACCCTGCTGCACAAACACCTGCAACAAACAGCACACCATTCTGACCCTGCTGCACACACACCTGCAACAAACAGCACAACATTCTGACCCTGCTGCACAAACACATGCAACCATTCTGGCTCTGCTGCACAAACACCTGAAACAAACAGCACACCATTCTGACCTTGCTACACAAACACCTGCAACAAACAGCACACCATTCTGACCCTGCTGCACAAACACCTGCAACAAACAGCACACCATTCTGACCCTGATGCACAAACACCTGTAACAAACAGCACACCATTCTGACCCTGATGCACAACACCTGCAACAAACAACACACCATTCTGACCCTGATGCACAACACCTGCAACAAACAGCACACCATTCTGACCCTGATGCACAAACACCTGCAACAAACAGCACACCATTCTGACCCTGCTGCACAAACACCTGCAACAAACAGCACACCATTCTGACCCTGCTGCACAAACACCTGCAGCGGGATAGAGAGGATACGAGTCACACAACCAAACAGTGCGTACGCTACAGACCGACACTATCCGGTAATCTGGGGACCGCTACCAGACACACATACTCATGCAGGACCGAGGCCACCTGACAACCATGACTAAAGCCATCGCCGGGAAACCTGACAATCATGGCAACCCAGAGGCCGGCACGGGATTCTCACGTTCGTCTGCCCTCCTGCGGAAGGCACGGTAATCGGCCTCGGCCGACAGCGCCGGACACCGGACAGCCGGCCGGACACCAGACAGCCGGCCGGACACCAGACAGCCGGCCGGACAGCGGACAGTCGGCCGGACAGCGGACAGCCGGCCGGACACTGGACACTGCCGGACACTGGACAGCGAAAAGGTTTGGAAGAAGAAAGGGTGACGGAAGGAAGAAGATGGCAAAATAGCCAACTCGCAGGCAACGCGCACAGACAGTAACCAATGGACATCACAAACAAAATGACGCCAGCCAAACTCCAGTACGTCATTTGGTTACATACAACGTTCACAATCGACATCGAGTACGGGGGAAAGAAAACGCACATCTGGTAATGTCCGCATCTGGTAAATTATGTTTGGGAAGACAACACCATGCATGTTATGTATGAGGAAGCCCTGCACAGCTGAGAAAGCCCACGACACTTAGGAAAGCCCAGAGCACGAGGCACTGCCAACAACACCATGCATGTTATGTATGAGGAAGCCCTGCACAGCTGAGAAAGCCCACCACACTTGGGAAAGCCCAGAGCACGAGGCACTGCCAACATCACCATGCATGTTATGTATGAGGAAGCCCTGCACAGCTGAGAAAGCCCACCACACTTGGGAAAGCCCAGAGCACGAGGCACTGCCAACAACACCATGCATGTTATGTATGAGGAAGCCCTGCACAGCTGAGAAAGCCCACCACACTTGGGAAAGCCCAGAGCACGAGGCACTGCCAACAACACCATGCATGTTATGTATGAGGAAGCCCTGCACAGCTGAGAAAGCCCACCACACTTGGGAAAGCCCAGAGCACGAGGCACTGCCAACAACACCATGCATGTTATGTATGAGGAAGCCCTGCACAGCTGAGAAAGCCCACCACACTTGGGAAAGCCCAGAGCACGAGGCACTGCCAACAACACCATGCATGTTATGTATGAGGAAGCCCTGCACAGCTGAGAAAGCCCACCACACTTGGGAAAGCTCAGAGCACGAGGCACTGCCAACAACACCATGCATGTTATGTATGAGGAAGCCCTGCACAGCTGAGAAAGCCCACGACACTTGGGAAAGCCCAGAGCAGGAGACGCTGCCAACGACACTATGAACGATGACCGGGGCTCTCGAGGTATCAGCACTCCATGGGTGACCAAATGAGCCCTCCTTTCCACTGAGCCGTGAGCGTGCCCGTGTGAGCGTGTGTGCGTATGGCTGGGGTGTTCGTACCTGCCAGACGTCACGAGTCTCGTCCACCACCTTGTACTTGTAGACAGCTCTTTCCGCAGCACTCCAGAGCGTGCCCTGCACCGGGTCACGGCAGATGGTCAGCAGAGGACCGTGCGCCTGTGGAGGGAGGGGCAGGTCAGGTCACGGCAGGTCAGGTCACGGCAGATGGTCAGCAGGGGGCTGTGCGCCTGTGGAGGGAGGGGCAGGTCAGGTCACGGCAGGTCAGGTCACGGCAGGTCAGGTCACGGCAGATGGTCAGCAGGGGACCGTGCGCCTGTGGAGGGCGGGGCAGGTCAGGTCACGGCAGGTCAGGTCACGGCAGGTCAGGTCACGGCAGATGGTCAGCAGGGGACCGTGCGCCTGTGGAGGGCGGGGCAGGTCAGGTCACGGCAGGTCAGGTCACGGCAGATGGTCAGCAGGGGACCGTGCGCCTGTGGAGGGAGGGGCAGGTCAGGTCACGGCAGGTCAGGTCACGGCAGATGGTCAGCAGGGGGCTGTGCGCCTGTGGAGGGAGGGGCAGGTCAGGTCACGGCAGGTCAGGTCACGGCAGATGGTCAGCAGGGGACCGTGCACCTGTGGAGGGCGGGGCAGGTCAGGTCACGGCAGATGGTCAGCAGGGGACCGTGCGCCTGTGGAGGGAGGGGCAGGTCAGGTCACGGCAGGTCAGGTCACCGCAGATGGTCAGCAGGGGACCGTGCACCTGTGGAGGGAGGGCAGGTCAGGTCACGGCAGGTCAGGTCACGGCAGATGGTCAGCAGGGGACCGTGCGCCTGTGGAGGGAGGGGCAGGTCAGGTCACGGCAGGTCAGGTCACGGCAGGTCAGGTCACGGCAGATGGTCAGCAGGGGGCTGTGCGCCTGTGGAGGGAGGGGCAGGTCAGGTCACGGCAGGTCAGGTCACGGCAGATGGTCAGCAGGGGACCGTGCGCCTGTGGAGGGCGGGGCAGGTCAGGTCACCGCATATGGTCAGCAGGGGGCTGTGCGCCTGTGGAGGGCGGGGCAGGTCAGGTCACGGCAGGTCAGGTCACGGCAGGTCAGGTCACGGCAGATGGTCAGCAGGGGACCGTGCGCCTGTGGAGGGCGGGGCAGGTCAGGTCACGGCAGGTCAGGTCACGGCAGATGGTCAGCAGGGGACCGTGCGCCTGTGGAGGGAGGGGCAGGTCAGGTCACGGCAGGTCAGGTCACGGCAGATGGTCAGCAGGGGGCTGTGCGCCTGTGGAGGGAGGGGCAGGTCAGGTCACGGCAGGTCAGGTCACGGCAGATGGTCAGCAGGGGACCGTGCGCCTGTGGAGGGCGGGGCAGGTCAGGTCACGGCAGGTCAGGTCACGGCAGATGGTCAGCAGGGGACCGTGCGCCTGTGGAGGGAGGGGCAGGTCAGGTCACGGCAGGTCAGGTCACGGCAGATGGTCAGCAGGGGGCTGTGCGCCTGTGGAGGGCGGGGCAGGTCAGGTCACGGCAGGTCAGGTCACGGCAGGTCAGGCCACCGCAGATGGTCAGCAGGGGGTTGTGCGCCTGTGGAGGGCGGGGCAGGGCAGGTCAGGTCACGGCAGGTCAGGCCACGGCAGGTCAGGTCACCGCAGATGGTCAGTAGAAGGTCGTTTGCCTGTGGAAGGCAGGACAGGTCACTTCAGACCAGGGCAAGAGGGACAGGGCTGGTTAAAAGGGGAGGACAACACCGCATGGCATATCAGAGGCTATTCAGACAGGATCAGTAGGATGCTGCATTTCGTGACGGCTTTTATAATTGAAAACCATACTCCTCTTCACATATCTGCCAGCCTGCTATATCAAAACAAGCAGACCAAATATCAACATATCTGCCAGCCTGATGATCAAAACAAGCAGACCAAATATCAACATATCTGCCAGCCTGATAATCAAAACAAGCAGACCAAATATCAACATATCTGCCAGCCTGATGATCAAAACAAGCAGACCAAATATCAACATATCTGCCAGCCTGATAATCAAAACAAGCAGACCAAATATCAACATATCTGCCAGCCTGATAATCAAAACAAGCAGACCAAATATCAACATATCTGCCAGCCTGATGATCAAAACAAGCAGACCAAATATCAACATATCTGCCAGCCTGATAATAAAAAAAAGCAGACCAAATATCAACATATCTGCCAGCCTGATAATCAAAACAAGCAGACCAAATATCAACATATCTGCCAGCCTGATGATAAAAACAAGCAGACCAAATATCAACATATCTGCCAGCCTGATGATCAAAACAAGCTGACCAAATCACAACACGTTAAAACCCATAACAACCAAGCGACGTACTTCATCCTTGCATTACCCTTCACCATACATATAACACCAGCAAGGCGCCGTAGTTGGCGATCAACGAGCGAGCGCCAACGAAATGTATGGTGAATTTCAACTCGATCGGGCAAGTAGTTTCTGAGATACAAAAAGGATGGCACGTGCGCACATGCAGAGGCATTCCACCCCTGACTTGTGGGAAAGTAGCGGCTGAGAGGTCCATAACCACACACCAAATTTGAGCACAATCGGCTCAGCCGTTCCTGAGACATAGAATAGGGGTGTGCACGTGCACACGTGCAGAGGCACCCCACCTCTGACTTGTGGAAAATTGGCGGGAAAAAATTGGCGGAAAATTGGCGGTCCCTATCCAAACACCAAATTTGCACACAATCGGCTCAGCCGTTGCAGAGTTTTTGCGATAAAACACGTTTCAACACACGCCACGCGGCACGCGCCACGCGCAGTGGTAGGCACCCACATGAGTCGGCACTGGTCTCAAACAGGGTAGGTTGGATGGGGCTGCTCAGCAAAGAAACCCGTTTGTCAATCGGACGTGCGGTTGCAGCAGACATTAGCTTCTCAAAACGTTGACACGGGTCGGGTCGGGTCGGGTCGGGTTGGGTTGGGTTGGGTTGGGTTGGGTCGGGTCGGGTCGGGTCGGGTCGGGTCGGGTCGGGTCGGGTCGGGTCGGGTCGGGTCGGGTCGGGTCAGCCCGGGTCGGGCCGATCATAATCAGATTTTTCCCATACACCACGGGAGCACGAGTGCGAGCTTCGCGCTCGCTCGTAATCAGCTCCGCTTCCACTCCCCTTCCCACATCTTCCCACCAAAGCCTCTTCAGCCTACCAAGCACACCCCCTGCTGTTGTCCCCCGTGCAACTCACCTCACTGGCCAGATCTTCAAACACATCCCTCTGATCCAACACACAGGTGGCTCGCACTCTGGCTGCCTGCAGCACCAGCACGTGGAACTGGGTGAGGGCGAGCGCGCGCGGCGTGTGGCGCTGCCCCGCCGCGCCGACCGCACCCGGAGGTGCCGGGCCCTCGCCGGAGTGGGGCAGCAGTTGAGTGTCGCCCAGGATCGAGTCAGCGCCGCTGGTGTCCAGCTGCAGGCAGTCGGGGGAGGTTAGGGAGTCAGGGGAGGTCAGGGAGCCAGGGGAGGTCAGGGAGCCAGGGGAGGTTAGGGAGTCAGGGGAGGTTAGGGAGTCGGGGGAGGTTAGGGAGGTTAGGGAGTCAGGGGAGGTTAGGGAGTCAGGGGAGGTTAAGGAGTCAGGGGAGGTTAGGGAGTCAGGGGAGGTTAGGGAGTCGGGGAGGTTAGGGAGTCGGGGAGGTTAGGGAGTCGGGGAGGTTAGGGAGTCAGGGGAGGTAGGGAGTCAGGGGAGGTAGGGAGCCAGGGGAGGTTAGGGAGTCAGGGGAGGTTAGGGAGTCAGGAGAGGTTATGGAGTCAGGGGAGGTTAGAGAGTCAGGGGAGGTTAGGGAGTCAGGGGAGGTTAGGGAGTCAGGGGAGGTTAGGGAGTCAGGGGAGGTTAGGGAGTCAGGGGAGGTTAGGGAGTCAGGGGAGGTTAGGGAGTCAGGGGAGGTAAGGGAGTCAGGCGAGGTTAGGGAGTCAGGGGAGGTTAGGGAGTCAGGGGAGGTTAGGGAGTCAGAGGAGGTTAGGGAGTCAGAGGTTAGGGAGTCAGGGGAGGTTAGGGAGTCAGGGGAGGGTTAGGGAGTCAGTGGAGGGTTAGGGAGTCAGGGGAGGTTAGGGAGTCAGGGGAGGTTAGGGAGTCAGGGAGGTTAGGGAGTCAAGGGAGGTTAGGGAGTCAGGGGAGGTTAGGGAGTCAGGGTAAGTTAGGGAGTCAGGGGAGGTTAGGGAGTCAGGAGGTTAGGGAGTCAGGGGAGGTTAGGGAGCCAGGAGAGGTTAGGGAGTCAGGGGAGGCTAGGGAGTCAGGGGAGGTTAGAGAGTCAGGGGAGGTTAGGGAGTCAGGGGAGGTTAGGGAGTCAGGGGAGGTAAGGGAGTCAGGGGAGGTTAGGGAGTCAGGGGAGGTTAGGGAGTCAGGGGAGGTTAGGGAGTCAGGGGAGGTTGGGGAGTCAGGAGGTTGGGGAGTCAGCGGAGGTTGGGGAGTCAGGGGAGGTTGGGGAGTCAAGGGAGGTTGGGGAGTCAAGGGAGGTTGGGGAGTCAGGGGAGGTTAGGGAGTCAGGGGGTCAGGTTAAGGAGTCAGGGGAAGTTAGGGAGTCAGGGGGTCAGGTTAAGGAGTCAGGGGAAGTTAGAGAGTCAGGAGGCTAGGGAGTAAGGGGAGGTTAGGGAGTCAGGAGGTTAGGGAGTCAGGAGGTTAGGGAGTCAGGGGAGTCTGGGGAGTCAGGGGGTCAGGTTAGGGAGTCAGGGGAGGTTAGGGAGTCAGAGGAGGTTAGGGGGTAAGGGGAGGTTAGGGAGTAAGGGGAGGTTAGGGAGTCAGGGGAGGTTAGCGAGCCAGGGGAGGTTAGGGAGTCAGGGGAGGTTAGGGAGTCAGGGGAGGTTAGGGAGTCAGGGGAGGTTAGGGAGTCAGGGCGTCAGGTCAGGAGATGGGGAGGGGGGGGGGGGCTAGGGATGATAATTGATCAAGGCAACCACCAGGAGCCAGGCAGTATTGGTTTCGCCAGGGATGTTCAACGAGTATTGTAGATGTATGAAGTTATCTAATATCCAAAAGTTCTCACATTTATAGTCATGCATAAACAAAAAAACGTGAAGAATTACGTCAAGAATATCGTTAAGAATGCTCTTAAAACGCGATGGGAAGATAACCTGCACCGTTCGGATACATATGTACCTCGCCATAGCGTTCCCGCTTCACCTGGTCACCTGTCAGCGGCAGGTATCCATCTCAACTGTCAGCGGCAGGTATCTATCTCCCCTGCCAGCGGCAGGTATCCATCTCACCTGTCAGCGGCAGGTATCCATCTCACCTGTCAGCGGCAGGTATCTATCTCCCCTGTCAGCGGCAGGTATCCATCTCCCCTGCCAGCGGCAGGTATCCATCTCAACTGTCAGCGGCAGGTATCTATCTCCCCTGTCAGCGGCAGGTATCCATCTCCCCTGTCAGCGGCAGGTATCCATCTCCCCTGCCAGCGGCAGGTATCCATCTCAACTGTCAGCGGCAGGTATCTATCTCCCCTGCCAGCGGCAGGTATCCATCTCACCTGTCAGCGGCAGGTATCCATCTCACCTGTCAGCGGCAGGTATCTATCTCCCCTGTCAGCGGCAGGTATCCATCTCACCTGTCAGCGGCAGGTATCCATCTCCCCTGTCAGCGGCAGGTATCCATCTCCCCTGTCAGCGGCAGGTATCTATCTCCCCCTGTCAGCGGCAGGTATCTATCTCCCCTGTCAGCGGCAGGTATCCATCTTCTCACCTGTCAGCGGCAGGTATCCATCTCACCTGTCAGCGGCAGGTATCCATCTCACCGGCAGGTATCCATCTCACCGGCAGGTATCCATCTCACCTATCAGCGGCAGGTATCCATCTCACCTCTCCGTAGAGGACTCCTGGTTCCGTCAGCCAGGCGAACCGGTCGGGCGGCCCGCCCACCTTCGGATAGAAGAACGCCAGACGAGAGAAGGCCAGAGAGCTGGGGATCTCCAGAAACCTCTCTGACCGAGACACCGGGCAGAACAGATCGGCTCAGGTCAGGTCAGGTCATACCGTTAGATATTCAGATCGGCAGGGCGAATGTTGCAGCCTCAGAGCATGTAAAGACACGTCGCGGTAGAAGAGATCCGGCCAAGTAAGGTAGAAGCAAGACGGGTCAGCAGAGGCCAGGTCAGGTGACGCCCAGATAGCTTAGGAATCAGATGAGCAATGGTCAGCAGAGGCCAGGTCAGGTGACGCCCAGATAGCTTAGGAATCAGATGAGCAATGGTCAGCAGAGGCCAGGTCAGGTGACGCCCAGATAGCTTAGGAATCAGATGAGCAATGGTCAGCAGAGGCCAGGTCAGGTGACGCCCAGATAGCTTAGGAATCAGATGAGCAATGGTCAGCAGAGGCCAGGTCAGGTGACGCCCAGATAGCTTAGGAATCAGATGAGCAATGGTCAGCAGTCAAGACGGGTCAGCAGAGGCCAGGTCAGGTGACGCCCAGATAGCTTAGGAATCAGATGAGCAATGGTCAGCAGAGGCCAGGTCAGGTGACGCCCAGATAGCTTAGGAATCAGATGAGCAATGGTCAGCAGAGGCCAGGTCAGGTGACGCCCAGATAGCTTAGGAATCAGATGAGCAATGGTCAGCAGAGGCCAGGTCAGGTGACGCCCAGATAGCTTAGGAATCAGATGAACAATGGTCAGCAGAGGCCAGGTCAGGTGACGCCCAGATAGCTTAGGAATCAGATGAGCAATGGTCAGCAGAGGCCAGGTCAGGTGACGCCCAGATAGCTTAGGAATCAGATGAGCAATGGTCAGCAGTGCATCCAATGCAATGAAACCAAACAAACAGGAGGCTTATCAGAATACAAACACATTGAAACGTAATTTGACGCTACCCAACCAAAAATCATTGATCGCGGCACTTCGAATTACCATCCTCCAGTCATTTGTCATTCGGTGCTAAAACAAAGACCGCCTCCGCGTGTCTATCTCTGTCTGTCTCTGGTAGTCTTCTATCCGGCCTTCTCTCGCACCCTGTGCGGTGAAGACTGCAGCCAGCAGGGGTCTGGCGTCCTATCCCTGCTCTCGCACCCTGTGCGGTGAAGACTGCAGCCAGCAGGGGTCTGGCGTCGTATCCCTGCTCTCTCGCCCTGTGCGGTGAAGACTGCAGCCAGCAGGGGTCTGGCGTCCTTCCCTTCTCTCTCACCCTGTGCGGTGAAGACTGCAGCCAGCAGGGGTCTGGCGTCCTTCCCTGCTCTCTCACCCTGTGCGGTGAAGACTGCAGCCAGCAGGGGTCTGGCGTCCTTCCCTGCTCTCTCACCCTGTGCGGTGAAGACTGCAGCCAGCAGGGGTCTGGCGTCGTATCCCTGCCCTCTCACCCTGTGCGGTGAAGACTGCAGCCAGCAGGGGTCTGGCGTCCTATCCCTGCTCTCTCACCCTGTGCGGTGAAGACTGCAGCCAGCAGGGGTCTGGCCGCTGGCGTCCTATCCCTGCTCGCTCACCCTGTGCGGTGAAGACTGCAGCCAGCAGGGGTCTGGCGCCCTTCCCTGCTCTCTCACCCTGTGCGGTGAAGACTGCAGCCAGCAGGGGTCTGGCCGCTGGCGTCCTATCCCTGCTCTCTCACCCTGTGCGGTGAAGACTGCAGCCAGCAGGGGTCTGGCGTCCTTCCCTTCTCTCTCACCCTGTGCGGTGAAGACTGCAGCCAGCAGGGGTCTGGCGTCCTTCCCTGCTCTCTCACCCTGTGCGGTGAAGACTGCAGCCAGCAGGGGTCTGGCGTCCTATCCCTTCTCTCTCACCCTGTGCGATGAAGACTGCAGCCAGCAGGGGTCTGGCGTCCTATCCCTGCTCTCTCACCCTGTGCGGTGACGACTGCAGCCAGCAGGGGTCTGGCGTCGTATCCCTGCTCTCTCACCCTGTGCGGTGAAGACTGCAGCCAGCAGGGGTCTGGAGTCGTATCCCTGCTCTCTCACCCTGTGCGGTGAAGACTGCAGTCAGCAGGGGTCTGGTGTCCTATCCCTTCTCTCTCACCCTGTGCGGTGAAGACTGCAGCCAGCAGGGGTCTGGCGTCGTATCCCTTCTCTCTCACCCTGTGCGGTGAAGACTGCAGCCAGCAGGGGTCTGGCGTCGTATCCCTGCTCTCTCACCCTGTGCGGTGAAGACTGCAGCCAGCAGGGGTCTGGCGTCCTATCCCTGCTCTCTCACCCTGTGCGGTGAAGACTGCAGCCAGCAGGGGTCTGGCGTCCTATCCCTGCTCTCTCACCCTGTGCGGTGAAGACTGCAGCCAGCAGGGGTCTGGCCGCTGGCGTCCTATCCCTGCTCTCTCACCCTGTGCGGTGAAGACTGCAGCCAGCAGGGGTCTGGCGTCCTTCCCTGCTCTCTCACCCTGTGCGGCGAAGACTGCAGCCAGCAGGGGTCTGGCGTCCTATCCCTGCTCTCTCACCCTGTGCGGTGAAGACTGCAGCCAGCAGGGGTCTGGCGTCCTATCCCTGCTCTCTCACCCTATGCGGTGAAGACTGCAGCCAGCAGGGGTCTGGCGTCGTATCCCTGCTCTCTCACCCTGTGCGGTGAAGACTGCAGCCAGCAGGGGTCTGGCGTCCTATCCCTTCTCTCTCACCCTGTGCGGTGAAGACTGCAGCCAGCAGGGGTCTGGCGTTGTGACCGGCCACCGTACCAGTGTACTGGTACAGCCGACCGGCGGTGGCCACCAGCGCCAGGTACCGGTCAGAGTCAGGTACACGGTGGTACTCCAGGCCGGTGATAGTCGCCGACGGACGCTGCTCACCCAGCTCCAGTACCTGTGGTACACCACCCCACCCGTCACACAAGTCAGGCATGACACCACCACAAACAAACAACGGAGCACGGCATAGCATGATACGCGCAGCACATCAATCCACCACAAACAAACAACGGAGCACGGCATAGCATGATACGCGCAGCACATCAATCCACCACAAACAAACAACGGAGCACGGCATAGCATGACACGCGCAGCACATCAATCCACCACAAACAAACAACGGAGCACGGCATAGCATGATACGCGCAGCACATCAATCCACCACAAACAAACAACGGAGCACGGCATAGCATGATACGCGCAGCACATCAATCCACCACAAATAAACAACGGAGCACGGCATAGCATGACACGCGCAGCACATCAATCCACCACAAACAAACAACGGAGCACGGCATAGCATGCTACGCGCAGCACATCAATCCACCACAAACAAACAACGGAGCACGGCATAGCATGATACGCGCAGCACATCAATCCACCACAAACAAACAACGGAGCACGGCATAGCATGATACGCGCAGCACATCAATCCACCACAAACACACAACGGAGCACGGCATAGCATGATACGCGCAGCACATCAATCCACCACAAACAAACAACGGAGCACGGCATAGCATGATACGCGCAGCACATCAATCCACCACAAACAAACAACGGAGCACGGCATAGCATGCTACGCGCAGCACATCAATCCACCACAAACAAACAACGGAGCACGGCATAGCATGATACGCGCAGCACATCAATCCACCACAAACAAACAACGGAGCACGGCATAGCATGATACGCGCAGCACATCAATCCACCACAAACAAACAACGGAGCACGGCATAGCATGACACGCGCAGCACATCAATCCACCACAAACAAACAACGGAGCACGGCATAGCATGATACGCGCAGCACATCAATCCACCACAAACAAACAACGGAGCACGGCATAGCATGATACGCGCAGCACATCAATCCACCACAAACAAACAACGGAGCACGGCATAGCATGATACGCACAGCACATCAATCATGTGGTATGATTCTATTAGCTCTATGACCGAGACAGGAACCTCAAACTTATCCGCCTAAGGCCGCAGAATGGGTGGATTTCTCCAAAAAAGTTGGTGGGGAAAAATTAAGTGGTTTAATAGCTGGAAGTTGTTTTAACCTGATGGTTTCATAGAGCTGAAAATCCTATTTAACGTTAAAAGCTGGCAAATGTTGGTGGGACTAAACAGAGTTGACTGGTCAACATACAAAGTTGGTTGGAGGATGACACCACCAATCATATAGGCAACTCTTTCCATAGATGGCAGCGACTCGGGAGCAGCCTGTTTAATGTGGACCTCTAGCCGGCAGACCAGTACGTACCTGTTTGGTGTAGACCTCTAGTCTGGAGAACATCCTCTCGTCCGCGCTGAGCTCCAGCTCCGTGACGATACCCTGGGAATTTCCAGCCAGCAGTGGCCCGGTGGTGGCGGCCGTGGCCTGCGTGTGGCTCCAGCCCACCGCCGTGATCATCTGACCCCGCAGCTGGCCCACCTGACACGATCAGACGGGGTCAGAGGGGGTCACAGGGAGTCACACGGGGTCAGATGGAGCCAGACTGCCCCAGATGGGAGGATGGGGGGGGGGGAGGGCAAAGTCAGACGGGACTAAATGGGATATAGGGCGGAGTCAGGCGGGGTCAGATGGGATATAGGACGGAGTCAGGCGGAGTCAGATGGGATATAGGACGGAGTCAGGCGGGGTCAGATGGGATATAGGACGGAGTCAGGCGGGGTCAGATGGGATATAGGGCGGAGTCAGGCGGGGTCAGATGGGATATAGGACGGAGTCAGGCGGGGTCAGAAGGGATATAGGGCGGAGTCAGGCGGGGTCAGATGGGATATAGGGCGGAGTCAGGTGGGGTCAGATGGGATATAGGACGGAGTCAGGCGGGGTCAGATGGGATATAGGACGGTGTCAGGCGGAGTCAGATGGGATATAGGACGGAGTCAGGCGGAGTCAGATGGGATATAAGACGGAGTCAGGCGGAGTCAGATGGGATATAGAACGGAGTCAGGCGGAGTCAGATGGGATATAGGACGGAGTCAGGCGGGGTCAGATGGGATATAGGACGGAGTCAGGCGGAGTCAGATGGGATATAGGACGGAGTCAGGCGGGGTCAGATGGGATATAGGGCGGAGTCAGGAGGAGTCAGGCGGAGTCAGATGGGATATAGGACGGAGTCAGGCGGGGTCAGATGGGATATAGGACGGAGTCAGGCGGGTCGGATGGGATATAGGGCGGAGTCAGCTGGGATATAGGGCGGAGTCAGGAGGAGTCAGGCGGGGTCAGATGGGATATAAGACTGAGTCAGGCGGAGTCAAGCGGGGTCAGATGGGATATAGGGCGGAGTCAGGTGGGGTCAGATGGGATATAGGACGGGGTCAGGCGGGGTCAGATGGGATATAGGACGGAGTCAGGCGGGGTCAGATGGGATATAGGGCGGAGTCAGGCGGGGTCAGATGGGATATAGGACGGAGTCAGGCGGGGTCAGATGGGATATAGGACGGAGTCAGGCGGCGTCAGATGGGATATAGGGCGGAGTCAGGCGGGGTCAGATGGGATATAGGACGGAGTCAGGCGGGTCAGATGGGATATAGGACGGAGTCAGGAGGAGTCAGGCGGAGTCAGATGGGATATAGGGCGGAGTCAGATGGGATATAGGGCGGAGTCAGGCGGAGTCAGGCGGAGTCAGGCGGAGTCAGGCGGAGTCAGGCGGAGTCAGATGGGATATAGGGCGGAGTCAGGCGGAGTCAGGCGGGGTCAGATGGGATATAGGGCGGAGTCAGGCGGAGTCAGGCGGAGTCAGGCGGAGTCAGATGAAGCCAAAGGGGGTGAAATGGGGTCAGATGATATTTTGTGTTAATATAAGAAGGCCGTACGAGTCACATAAGGTCAAATATACCATGATGATGCCTGGTGTTTAAGGGCGTTCCGACAACGAAGGTCACATGGCGCCCATACAATATATAAAAGGACAACATTACTATGCAAATGGCACATCATTTCGGGCCGCAATACCATGCTCAGCAAAACAAACAGGACATTTAGCGACGACTTGTCATAAAACCGAAACACAGACACGTCATAAAATCAAGCTATCTGAACATTACACGTTAAAGTTAATGAACTTAGCGCACACGTCTGGAAACACCTATATCTAAGCAGGTCCCGGGCCGCCGGGACCAGTCGGCCGGCGGCGCGCCGTACCGGTCTGGCCTTGGGTGCCCGTCCGGCGAGGTAGAGCAGTGAGGCGCTGGAGAGGTCACCGTCCCGCGGCACCACGGAGACCAGCAGGTGGTGACCGGAGGGGTCCAGATAGAGCTGCTGGATTCGAGACCCGGCCGTGTCCCGCGCCAGGTCCACCTCTGTAAAAGGTAATGTCAAGTGATGACCGGAGGGGTCCAGATAGAGCTGCTGGATTCGAGACCCGGCCGTGTCCCGCGCCAGGTCCACCTCTGTAAAAGGTAATGTCAAGTGATGACCGGAGGGGTCCAGATAGAGCTGCTGGATTCGAGACCCGGCCGTGTCCCGCGCCAGGTCCACCTCTGTAAAAGGTAATGTCAAGTGATGACCGGAGGGGTCCAGATAGAGCTGCTGGATTCGAGACCCGGCCGTGTCCCGCGCCAGGTCCACCTCTGTAAAAGGTAATGTCAAGTGATGACCGGAGGGGTCCAGATAGAGCTGCTGGATTCGAGACCCGACCGTGTCCCGCGCCAGGTCCACCTCTGTAAAAGGTAATGTCAAGTGATGACCGGAGGGGTCCAGATAGAGCTGCTGGATTCGAGACCCGGCCGTGTCCCGCGCCAGGTCCACCTCTGTAAAAGGTAATGTCAAGTGATGACCGGAGGGGTCCAGATAGAGCTGCTGGATTCGAGACCCGACCGTGTCCCGCGCCAGGTCCACCTCTGTAAAAGGTAATGTCAAGTGATGACCGGAGGGGTCCAGATAGAGCTGCTGGATTCGAGACCCGACCGTGTCCCGCGTCAGGTCCACCTCTGTAAAAGGTAATGTCAAGTGATGACCGGAGGGGTCCAGATAGAGCTGCTGGATTCGAGACCCGGCCGTGTCCCGCGCCAGGTCCACCTCTGTAAAAGGTAATGTCAAGTGATGACCGGAGGGGTCCAGATAGAGCTGCTGGATTCGAGACCCGACCGTGTCTATGTATAATGGGCAATTCCAGGACAAATCACCAAGGTAAGGGTGAAAATGTATACCACACCCCCTCCGATTTCGCTTTAAAGTGATGTATGGGGTTATTCTGGGCGCTGATTTCGATTCTTTAATTTGAATGGTCGTCAGGCTACGGAATCATAAGATATAGGCCAGCGAAAATGCAGGTCAAGGTCAAACATTCAACTACGTTCGTAATTTTATCTCCAAGATAAAAATACATATCATGGCAAAACTATATATCATTAGAGAGGAAGAAACAAAGAATATGATGACATAAAAAGTTACCCCCTCCCTAAAATAAAAATTTGACAATTTAACCTGATGACCTTGAAATCAGGTCAAGGTCAAACCATGTTTGCCTGCTTCGATTTTTGTTTTAATTTACACGAAAGTTTGTTCCTTCAGTTGGTAACATGCATGCAAAATTTTGCGTGGCAACTGAAACTCCTTGGGGGTCCCAGGGGTCTTCACCCGCCATTGACTGGGGGGGGGGGGGGGGGGGAGCGTTTAACGCCCCCTGATGATTTTTCGTAATAACCCAACAACCAATAGCACTATCAACTTAGTACCTTCTTCTACATCGATTTGACGTCTTCAGTGAAAAAAATAAACCAACTGCTTAGAATTTTTTCGAGTTATAGCGAATTTAGTGACGTCACTACACACGAGTTTTACACCAAAATCAGCTAAACGTTAACAGACCGTACACATGCCTTGTTTTAAGCAAAATGCAACCCGAAAACGTTAAAAGATAGAAAATAGCAAGGACATGACTATCTCGGATTGTTTTTATATTTGGGTTTTGCCCCCCCCCCCTAAAAAAAAACTATTTTTTTTGGGAAAAATGCCCACAAATCAAATTTTTCAAATATATTCCAAAACCCGGAATATATGTGAGAGAACCACATATGGGCAACTACCATACTAAATTTTAAAATGATATTGTTGACTGACTTATGGCATATATGGGTAAATCATGACGTCATATTTTGAAATTGCGTTTTTTTGCTTTTATTGACCAGATGAGGAAAAATAAATGCCGGAACTGTATTTCTAAGACAACACTGATCTAGAAACATGCCTTTTTCATATATTTATCATTTTCAAATTTCGATCTTTAGTGACTTTAACTTGATCTGACTTTTACACTAACTTCACGTAAATGACGTCAGGTGGTAAAATGACTATCACTATCGAATTATACGTAGAAAACAGCCCATAAAACATGTGTAGCATGATTTTCGTAGATATTTTGCACATAGTGACCTTTTGAGACCTGACCTTGACTTTTGCCAACAATCTCACTTTAGCTCATGCAGGATGTTTATCATACCTTTGGCAGCACTTTGTGTGAAAATGGTCGTAATCGAAGGCTTTAGATGGAAAGTATGGACCATAAACTCAAAAACGTTGGTTTTGACCTTTGCCCGACCGTGACCTGACATTTTACCTCACTGTGCCATTTTTTTTTAGCCTGCTTTAGATTCGTCTCATTGAGAGCTTTCGAATGCCGCATTGCGCGTCTCGTTGGGATTATTGGTTCGGAAGATAACGAGGTGGGGTCGTTTAACCCCCCCCCCCCCCCCCCCCAGTCAATGGTGTTCGGCTGAGACCCCAGTCACTGCCGGGTTAAGCCATGACCTCATTTCCCCAGTGAGTTTAGACCTGAAGGGTTTTCAAAGATAGCGGAAAATTGGCGTTTTTTTTTTGCACAGCTGTTCGGGCATCAATTACCCACATTGTGTGAAATTCTTCACCTGGAGTCATCTCGTGCCAAGTCACCAGGCCAGGTCACGTGACCCCACCTCCAAAAAAGTTTGCCGTCGTACCACAACCACAGTTTCTGGCCAATTGCTTTCAAACTTACACAATTTCATAAGGTATATCTCTGATTTTAGAGATAAAAAATGTTCATCTCGGATTTTGTATATCTGTGACCTAAGGTCGGATCAATTTCGTGACCTCACCATTATAAGTGAATGGGAAAATATTCAAATGCTTCCTATTCCGAGGATACGCATGATATCAGTCCAAGTCCTTTGGATTTTTTTTTTATCACATGTCATTATTGATGATCCAGGTGAAAAAGTTCAGTAATCCCTATAGCCAGCCAAGGTCATCCGAGGTCACCAACATCTGTTTTGTCATTACATCTCGACAGAATGCAGGTAGGGAAGTGAAGCCGGCACCAATGTGCTTACCTCGTCGATACACGTCTCCCAATATGCAACATGACCTATTTGGGTCACCACTTGACCTTGACCCGAGGTCAAATTTTAAGTTGACCTGACCTGGTCAACAGTAATATGATTTGAAGCGCCTTGTCAAACACGATGGCGTTAACAGCATTGCCTTATCTTTATTTTGTAAAAAGCTATTTGTGAAAACTTAACAATTGCCGTAGGAGCCGAGTTCGAGGGGGGCGTCTACCCCCCCCCCCCCACCCGTCACGCTGAAGGTGGCGCCGAGCACCGGCACGGCGCGGGTTAATGTCATAAGTGTATTCAATAGAACAGGTGTTTTAAAATGATGCCCATATTGCTTACATTCGGAGAAAAACGAAATTCGTAAACTCGCTGGACAGATGAGGTCATGACATATGACCCCTGTTGACCCCCAATGAGTTTCAGTCGCCACGCAAAATTGTGCATTCATGTTACCAATTGAATTAACAAACTTGTGTGTAAATAAACAAAAAATCGAAGCAGGAAAACATGGTTTGACCTTGACCTGACCTCAAGGTTATCAGGTCAAATTGTCAAATTTTTACTTAACCCTCGCCCTACGGGAGCTTTTTTCACCTTCGCCTTACGGGGAGGGGGGGGGGGGGGTCTGCCAGCCCCCCTGTTAACTTCCAAACCAAGCAACTTAGAGCAATGCGGTAAGAACCAGCATGTTGCCTGTCATGAGAAGAATCTAACAGTATGCGATTTTCAGGTTTCAAGTCAACGGGTGACCTTCCAGGTCAAGTGAATGACCTCGGATTTACCACGTCCAGAACAGCGATTTTGCCCTTCAGAAAACCTCAAAATTAGAAATTGATAAATGTAAACAAAAAGGCATGTTCCTAGACCAGTTTTGGCTCAGAAACACAGAAAAGGTAATTATTTGTTCGTATCTCGTAAAAAAAAACATTTTTTATTTATTTTTTAAATGACGTCATCAGTTTCTTACACCAAGGGAGCCATCACTCAGTGAAAAATGAAGATATTGTTTTGAAATTTGGTATGGATATTGTCCATACTTAGTTCTCTCTCTCATATATTCCGGTTTTACAAATTTCAGCAAGATGCAACGCATGTGTAACAAGTTATTCAAGAAAACCCTCAGGGGGGGCTGTCAGCCCCTCCCCCCCCCTAGGGCGAGGGTTAAGGGGTAACTTTTTATGCCATCATATTCTTTGTTTTTTCCTCTCTCTAATGATATATAGTTTTGTCCTGATATGTATTTTTATCTTTGAGATATAATTACAAACGCAGTTGGTTGTTTGACCCTGACCTGAATGTTCGTTGATGTGTATCTTGTGACCCCGTAACATGATGCATGTACAAATACAAACATCGAAATCAGCGCCCAGAACAACCCCATACACTATTTTACCGTGCAATCTGAGAGGGTGTGGTTACCATGCCTTGCTGCTGTCCTGGAATTGCCCGTATAGGAGAGACGCGCGGGCGGGGCGGGATTACCGGAGACACTGCACAGTGGACGGATTGGCCCTTCTAGCGCCACACGGCCCGAAAGCTGGCTTTGGCAGCCTGTAAGACTATGAAATATATATATATATATATATATATATATATATATATATATACATATACATATACATATACATATACATATACATATACATATACATATACATATACATATACATATACATATACATATACATATACATATACATATACATACACATTTACACATTTACACATTTACACATATCTATCCATCCATCTATCTATCTATCTATCTATCTATCTATCTATCTATCTATCTATCTATCTATCTATCTATCTATCTATCTATCTATCTATCTATCTATCTATCTATCTATCTATCTATCTATCTATCTATCTATCTATCTATCTATCTATCTATCTATCTATCTATCTATCTATCTATCTATCTATCTATCTATCTATCTATCTATCTATCTATCTATCTATCTATCTATCTATCTATCTATCTATCTATCTATCTATCTATCTATCTATCTATCTATCTCTCTACCTATCTATCTCTCTACCTATCTATCTATCTATCTATCTATCTATCTATCTATCTATCTATCTATCTATCTATCTATCTATCTATCTATCTATCTATCTATCTATCTATCTATCTATCTATCTATCTATCTATCTATCTATCTATCTATCTATCTATCTATCTATCTATCTATCTATCTATATCTACACACACACACACACACACACACACACACACACACACACACACACACACACACACACACACACACACACACACACACACACACACACACACACACACACACACACACACACACACACACACACACACACACACACACACACACACACACACACACACACACACACACACACACACACACACACACACACACACACACACACACACACACACACACACACACACACACACACACACACACACACACACACACACACACACACACACACACACACACACACACACACACACACACACACACACACACACACACACACACACACACACACACACACACACACACACACACACACACACACACACACACACACACACACACACACACACACACACACACACACACACACACACACACACACACACACACACACACACACACACACACACACACACACACACACACACACACACACACACACACACACACACACACACACACACACACACACACACACACACACACACACACACACACACACACACACACACACACACACACACACACACACACACACACACACACACACACACACACACACACACACACACACACACACACACACACACACACACACACACACACACACACACACACACACACACACACACACACACACACACACACACACACACACACACACACACACACACACACACACACACACACACACACACACACACACACACACACACACACACACACACACACACACACACACACATGTACATGTACAGTCGGTCTCATAATGATCTTCCCTAGCTCTGGGTCTCCCACGGTAGGCAAAACGATAGCTGGCTGAATCCCGCACCGAGACGGGGCCGGACCGGTTTGACAGCTCGCCCGGTGCCGGCCGATACTAGGCGGAATCTGCACCACTCCGTCCTGGTCTGACCCACACAGGCCGATCGGGGAATAACAATGCGCATGTGTGGCGAGGCTGTGTGGGGGACCGTGGTTGGAAATATACGCAGACCTAGAATGTCAAGTTAGCGACGATGTCTGTGATGATCAGTTTAAGAAAACCATAGGTCTGTGAAGCATCGTGTGCAATTGATAGAACACTGCACAGGCTATACTTTAACCCTCGCCCGGGTAGGAGGGAGGGGGGGGTGGATGCCACCCCTCCGTTTTT